>QLPM01000440.1:0-13901 GCA_003314695.1 Albatrellus sp. MG142
ACATCTGGGTATGCCACAGCGGTGGTAGGTAGGTATGGGTAACAAATATCATAATTATCGTCCTCAGCAGCGGTCCGAGTCCGCATCTGCGGTACGATTGCAACGCACAACATAGATTAACACGGCCAAATCTACCACGACCATCCACAAACGCACCACAGCTTGCACAGCCGCCGACCTAGAGGTTACGGTTTGATGGAGGGTACGAGCCCCTCTCCCCTATCCGCCGCCATATCCACGCTCTGCCGGTACAGCTCTAGCTCCTCGATGATACTCATCAGCGCGTTTGCCTCCCACCGCCCGTACACGAACCCGACATAAAATAATGTCGTGCCCAGCCACGTCGCCGCCCCTCCCGCCAGCACGAACAACGGCGCAAAGCACGTGCTTTGGCACCACGCAGCGCCGATGATGAGCCCCACGAGCCCCGCCACGCACGCACCGAAGCCCAGCATCTCCCGCGCCGCGCGCCTGCGCGCGTACCGGTAGCGCGCCATCAGTGACGTCAGCATCTGCGGCACTGTCGCGACGGAAAAGCACGGGGGCATGGGTAGTGAGGAGCTCGCGGCGTTTGGCAGGGCCCGCTCCAGGTGCTCGGCGTCAGTGGCGGGGGCGATGGTGAACGAGGCCTCAAGGCCGAAGTGGTCAGAGTAAGAAAACTTATGTCCCGGCACGGGCTCGGTGAGCATGACGCGCGTGTGCGTCGGCGTGAGCAGCGACTTCAGAGCGCCAGCAGGCACGTGCGCGTTGCGGAAGAAGATGTAGTCGAGGCGCTTGCCGTGGGTGGCGAGCGTGTGTGTGTCGATGGGTTTGCTAGAGGAGTAGAAGTTGAGCGGTGAGTCGGCGGTGATGCCGTGGGTGAGGATGGCGTCGGTTGGCGAGATGGCGGTGCTAGTGGGTAAGACGGGCGGGGGTGTGTGCGTTGCGGCCCAGGCGTCCGTGAGTGTCGCGTAGTCACGGATGACGGTTATGGGGAGCGCTGTTGGGATGCTGTTGAAGTCGCCGGCCTAAACAAGTGTCCGTCATCTCATCATTCATTTCCCGCTGCGATTAGATACTGGTAGGGCACGTACCGCGATGACATACCGCCCGATCTCTGCAGCCTGTTTCGCCAGCTTGGCAAACTCCCATGCGTTTACCAGGCGGTGTGCACGCTGGTGCTCGGGGCCGCCATCGCCGCCTTTCGCAATAAACTATCATGGATGCAGAAACTGTGAATGAAGCATGACACGGTCGACTTACATGGGTATTGAAGAACTGGATCTGGCCCAGGACGGGGTGTGCGATGAGAACGCTGGCGGCGGCCTTGCCGACGAACCAGTCCCCAGCAGCGACGTCTATGGGCGAGCCGTTCAGCGAGTACGGGTCGATCGTCGCGCCTATGATGGGGAAGCGTGTGAAGATGGCCAGACCTGCCCCGAGAGCACCGCTGCGATGGGTACATGAGATGGCCCGGTCGTTCAGGACGGGGGACGGCACGCACCTGTAGAAAAGCTTGGCGTACGGTAGACGCTTGGAGATGCTCTCGCGCACGAACTCGTAGTCTGCATACACCCAGAGCTCCTGCAGAGCGACGATGTCATAGTGCGACTGGGCCAAAAAGGCCGATATAGCGACGATGCGTTCGTGCCTGTTCTTGGAGACATACTTCAAGCCCCTGAGGTGGACTGCCGTGAATAGACAGTCTAAAGTGCCTAACAGTACCATACGTACCAGCAATTGAAACTGAAGACATGAAGCTTTGTGTCTGACATGTCTCGCTACTGCAGTGCGGTTGTAACGTAGAGGCCTGCTCCACATCCTGGTGCAACGTATTTTCCGACCCGGAAATACCACGTGCGCTTCTCGGAATCATTTCCGTGCCACAACTCTAACATTCGTCATCACCCATAGCCGTTGTGGCGGTGGGTCTATGCAGCATTTCGGGATGTATTGAGTCTGAGGTTATTATTGTCGCATGCTAATTACTGTAAGCAGAATGCACAAGGTCAACGGAGACAGCGTATTCTTGCGTAATTCCAGTTCTTCGGGTCCAATTGTGCCTCCTCTCTTACAATTCGGGGTCATCTGATGCTGGGGAAGGTGGTGCTTAGACAGACTGCAGGTGCATGAGCGAAGCACGGTGATGGGTGTGAGCGGAACTTATGCATGCCTGCAATTGCAATGGAAGCACTGCTAATCGTCACCTCCGTTGGCCCCCGAGACTTGCAGCAAGTGCCTTGTACCTTTTCGATGCTTATTTCTCGCTTGTCTATCTACCTTGCTATAGTCATGACTTCCCAATACGTCTGCTATACAGTCGATATTCGGGGTTCAATCGGACCTGCAGAACGTGCACACCTATAGGTCATCCATTTGTTCCTTACCAAGACTGCGAGAATCGGAGGAAGCACACTAAGCCGTTTTTCATGTGGTGGCCTAGAGCTCGACATAGTAAACCCTCTCTAGATAGTATCATTCTTTGCGCCCCGTGTACTTCCTCCCACGTAGGCGGTCAGCTAACTTACATCAGACGATGTGGGAGCCATGTCATTGCTCACCTCACGGAACGCACCGGTGGGTGGATAGTTCAGGCACCGGGTTACACAGATCGCGGATCACCGAAAACTAGTACAGCAGGGAGGACCTGGAGGAGCGAATAAACAGCCACAGTCGCTTGAAGGCTGTGCTACGGAAGGATTGAGGAGCACAGTCGAAGTTGAAGCTAAGGTGAGCGGTCCAGTGGAAGGTTGGAGCGCAGCCTGGAGAATGACTAGCGCGAGCAGCTCGGAAGAACGCGGGACTCGGATGACAATTGACACCTGTGTCCTATGAAATCACAGGCTTCACCGGAAGTGGCTGTCCCTTCTGGTTCAACGAAATAACAATGTTCCATTCCCTTTATATGGAAGCCGGCATTCCAAGCCGTACTATTGATGGTCACGTAATGCAACGGTTCATTTAATGTGACTCTTTCTATACCCAAGTAAAATCTATGTGAAGGGTGTATTAGATGATCCCCTGAGTTAGTTCAATAAAATAACAAGTTGTCGTTTTGTGCGATGAGCATCTTACGCGTTTTGAGTCACTGTGTAGCTGCCATGGCCCTACCACCGCTGATACACCAAAGTAAACTAAATACTGCAGTACCTAAGTATCAACGACATATTGTGGCTCAATTAGAAAGCGGTTATGCAGAAAATGGATGTAATGCATTGGAGTGACAGACGCGTTACAAGAACGCAGCAAAGTGATCGAAGACCCGTTACCCCATGTTACGAACAGTTGCACAACCTGAACCCATGCCACTTTTTGATACATCGTCTCGGTCATCGACCGACATCATTTCAACACGCAAACCTCCTTGGAAAATTTGTGTAGTCGATTCTATAGAATATAAACTACTTGGTGTAGAAGCCGAGGATGTGGGAGTGAGCAAAAAAGTTGCATTTCCCGGCCACCAATGGTATCCTATCAGTGTTGTGGAACATGCCAGTCACACCTTGTGTAGGAGGACCGTTCGCCACCGCCAAGGCAGAAGTGAACAGATTCGTACTCGTGGTTTTCCTTGCCACGTTGCCCTTGTCCACCTGGAGGCAGCTCTAACCGTTGGATAAATATATGGGTCACCATGCTAGGGTATACGTACTTGTCAGTATATGTCCTGAACAAGATTCAAAGCAAATAAATTATGGTTGTTATGTGCCACTGGCCATCATTTGAGTCGCTCCCGAGGAGAGACAAGTGATGGTCAAAGCAGACACGATCCCGGAGTTTGCCGTTCTCGCTGCATCTACGTATCCGCGCCTGCATGACTTCACCAGTTCACTGTCTTCATGCTAGTGATTGCGTCGACTAGGGTACCCCTCTTCCTTGTACTCTGCCATTTTCATTCCTTAAAAGCCGGAAAAGGACGCATTGGACAGACGGTATAGTCGCCATTGCTAGCTCTCAGCGTACCTGCAATCTGATATTAGTTGCCTAAGCCATGACCCTACTCACTAAAGAAGAGTGAGTGCATTCAGCATCTCGCGCAGCGCCGCCATCGGTCCAACCGTACCCCCAGCATCGAAATCGCAACCCGTGCTGCGGACCACTTCACCCGCCTTTATTATTCCGCATACGACTCCCAGACACGCGTCGACGACCTGCCCAACTTCTACCGCTCCACCTCCGCCGTCACCTGGAACGGCCATCCGTATACAGGCACTGCCGGCATGCGCGTCCTCATCTCGAACATGCCGAAAACGAAGCATGAGGTGCAGTCGTTTGATTGTCATCCTATTCCAGGTCTGTCCTGCCTTCTCAGTCCCGGAGCGTATATTAACCAGGGTGTGCAGGCAACCAGCCCCCGAACCTGCTTATCACCGTGTCTGGGACTGTCACGCATGGTGGGGGTCCGAGCGCCAATCCTGCGTCCACGCCGTCCAAGTCCATCGAGGGTCATCCTCGCGTCTTCTCGCAGACGTTCATGCTCATGCCTGATGCAGCTGCTACTACCAAAGCCGGCGAGGTCGCCAAGTACTACATTCACTCGGATGCATTACGGTTCGTCGGTTAAGGGTCGGCATTCATTCGACGATTTGTTTGCACAATATTGCCTCAGAGCTGGAGAGCTTTTCTGGATAGACATATTCTGTGGAAGGGTATGCTTCCTCACGCCATAGCACATACCAACCATATCTCATTCATGCCTCGATGGGGAGCAGGACATTTCCTGACTACACGTAGTGCACAGTAACTTATGAGTATTGTGGCAATGCATGGCAATGGCCATCCAGTCGGGATGATGCCGCTAGCGTACTTCGATGACATTAATGCAACAAGAAGCACACTATACAGTATGGTACATAGCCAGAAACGACCATCAATGGTCCGCGGACCGTAAGAAGCACTTCAGCCAAATGTCTGACTTGAGCGTGCGTTCCGCTTGACCTTGGATAACCGCCACTCGTCCGGCTTCTCATACTATATAAAATGAATGAATAAAAATGACAGCTGTAACAGGGCAAAGACACCATACCTTGTTGTACAGCGGCTCGATCTTCTCCTGCTTCTTGCGTTTGCTGATCTTGTTCGCATCCGCGACCTTGAAGAATTGGGGCGCGACTTCGACCAGCCACTTAGGTTCGATAGCTGTGACATTGTGGCAATACTCGCGCGTCGTCAGGATGAGTTCATGGTAGATACACCACTCTGGGTTGCGGTTGAAGAGCGCCGACGAGGGATGGATGTACACGGGTGTGCCCTCCACCAAGGTCTTGTAACCCTCTTGAGGATCCTTCTTCGCGGCATTGCGGAAGAAGCCCGAACAAATTGCGCGACGCACGCGGTTGTAGTCCTTTCCTGCGGAAAGAATGTCATGCTTGTATCTAAGAGAATGAAATCAGTATTTGTAAAGCTTCCGAATCCGCATGTCGTTCCACATACCTGTCCATGATGCCCAGAAGCTGCTTCCGAACATCCTGGGCTCTTCGCATACTTCTCGCCTGGATGAAGTTCTCGTAGCACCATGGATTAGAGAAGCTACTCCCCTTCCATCCATTGTACACCGTCAACAGCGTGAGGTGATCACCTTCCGGCTGATGGAACTTGGCTTTTTTCGAGTCTGCCTGGCCCTGCTTCTCCTTCGGGCGGTAGAATACACTCTGCACAGACAGCATCGCAACGATGGACAGAATTTCCTCAGAGCAGCCCAACTCGACGGAGGCGATCAACATCTTCGCAAGCGGTGGCTCCATCGGGAAGTCTGCCATCTTGCGGCCAAGACGCGTCAGGAGCCCCTCATCATCGAGCGCAGATAGCGCATACAAGGATTCTAGGGCCGTCAGCATGGTCTGCGCAGGCGGCGGGTCCATGAAATCGAAGCTGAGCAGGTCGTTGATGCCCATGGCCTTCAGCATCAGAATTGTGTGCGCCAGATTTGTCCGCTGGATGTCTGGAATTGAACTGGGCAGCATCTCGTTCCGGTACGCCGCTTCCGTATACAGCCGATAGCACTTCCCTGGTCCCGTTCGCCCTGCACGGCCTGACCGCTGACGAGCTTGGGCCTGGGATATTGGCATAACGACGAGCGAGTCCATACCGAGCCGTGGGTCATATGCATTTTGCTTTGCAAAGCCCGGATCAACGACGTAGTAGATCCCGGGGATGGTCAAACTAGTCTCCGCCACGTTTGTTGCGACGACGACTTTGCGTGCACCTGGTGGTGTGGGTTCGAATACGCGAGACTGTACTTCTGAAGGCAAAGCAGAGTAAATGGGAAGAATCATCAGCTCTGGAACCTTTGGACCTAAGGCCTTCATGCGCTCGTAAAGAACCTCGCATGCCGTGTCAATCTCCTCTTGACCGGTGAGGAACAGCAGGACGTCACCGGGAGGCTCAGACAGATGGATCTGCATGATAGTGATAAGAGAAGCATCCAGATAATCAGTCTCCGGCTCCTTGGTATAGAGGATCTCGACAGGGTACGTCCGGCCGGGAATGGTGAAGATAGGACAACCAAAGAAGTATTTTGAAAACTTTTCGGCATCGAGGGTCGCCGACGTTACAATAAGCTTAAGATCCGGTCTCCGTTTGATTGCCTCTGCAGAAAAAGATTGGCTGAAGCCGATTTAAGAAGACTAAATGCGACGAACTTTTAAGAAGGCCAAAAAGCACGTCCGTGGCGATTGTCCGCTCGTGCGCCTCATCCAACATGATAACGGAGTATTGGCTGAGGTCGGGATCTATCAAGCACTCGCGCTGAAGCATACCGTCCGTCATGTACTTGATGCGCGTTTCTGGGCCTGTGCAATCCTCGAAACGGATTGTGTACCCGACATCTTGTCCCAAGCGACAGCCAACTTCTTCAGCTACACGCTTCGCCACGGACATCGCGGCTACACGACGAGGCTGTGTACAGCCAATCTTACCCTTGTCTGCGAGGCCTTCCTCTGCAAGATACTGAGTCATTTGCGTTGTCTTCCCCGAACCAGTGTCTCCGACAACAATCAGGACTGGATGCTACGAGGTAGTTAATAAAGACCAAATGAGACTGTAAAGAAGAGGACTTACATCTCGAATAGCTTGAAGCAGTGGATCGCGCAGTTTATATATTGGAAGTGATTTCCGCTGATCCTGGATACTGAGACTGGTAATCTCCCCGAATGTTGTAGCTTTGTTGAAGGCCGAAGCTTTCCAACCCTCAGTCTCAGCCGCCTTCTGGCCACGAAGGTTGCCTCGCATATCTTGAGCAAACATCTTCTCTGAGTCTTTTGACATGGGATCCAGCCAAGGCGCACTGAAGTCGCGGGCTTCAGAATCTGCCTCTTCGTTTGCCTGCTGTTGCCTAAGCTCCCGCCGTTCCTTCGCAAGCGATGCACCAGCCAACGCAGCACGATTCAATGAGCCGTCCGGTGCCTTGACAATCTTGACAGGACTAAGATCCAAAGTACGTTTTGTTTGCCCGCGAAGGAAAGGCGGTTCCTCCTCCTTAATCTCTACATCCAGCTCTTCCTCGATCTCTGCGCGTGCCATAGGATTGCTTAAGTCCTCGTCCAAGTCCGGATACTCGGATGCGTCGATAGCGCCGGAAGAGATCAGTTGCTTAATCTCCCAACGTTCCGGGGACGTCAGTCGTTTCGCGGAGCGGACATGTTCGTCCTTCACATTTAGGGGAAGTGCGTTGGCTCCCGTGAATGTGCGACTAGCGTGCTGACGCTCCTCCTCGATTAACTCGGCCTCAGATTTGATGCGAAGGTGTGGGGTGAGATCACGGCCCGTAGCCTGGTCAGCGTCTTTCATCGAAAGCCCAATACGGCTGCCCGCAACGCTAATGACCTTGACCTTGACCGACTGCCCTCGGCTAAGGAGGTCAGAGGCAGAATTTGCACGAGCACCCACTTGAATATTGGATACATGCACCATACCTACGACATCCCGTTCAAAATATGTTGAAACGTAGAGAGTCATGACACATACCTTCCGCTCGTCCCGCAATACCCTCTAGTTGAACAAACGCGCCGAACTCCTTGAGACCCGAGACCCGACCATCATAGATCTTGTACAATACGGGTCTCTCATCCAATTGCGCTCTCCCCCGATCGTTTCTACCATGTCTGTCATCTCTTTTGTTATAGCCTCTATCTCTTGGAGGACTTGGGCCGCGTCTGCGAGGAGAACGCGACCGCTCTAGTCGTTGTCGTTTTGGTGATGGCTCATCGTCGTTTAGTCTTGACTTGGTCTTCTTCGCCGAGCTCTCGAATTGCGCCATCATATCGTCCACCTCCTTCATCAAAGCATCCTTCGGCATGGTAGGTTGCCACTCCTGATCTGCGAGTGCGAGGCCAGGAAACAGACGCTTCTGCTTATCCTGCTCGGTCACTACTGTATCGCTGTTGGCTTTGCCCTTACCGTTTGCCTTGACCGACTTCTTCTTGTGCTTTGGGTGCATACTTAGAATGAGCCGATCCATGTTATCAACAAAGGCCTCGGGAAAATCGGCGCCAACCTCCTTGAGTTTCTGTTTGAACTCTGGAAGAGTCTTCGACTTGTCATGAAGGTCGATGACGAATTCGGCAAGCAATTTATCATTTAGGCCTGTGTGGTTGTCTATTTCCTGTGTAATCTTGGCGACGAGAGAGAGGAACTCGAGGCTATAGAGGTCATCTTCAGCCATAAGAGAGATTAATGGTAGTAGCGGTGGGGTTCAGGAACTGGGAGAGCTCTCGGGAGGTAGTGTGGTCCAAGTCGAAGACGCCACACCATGGGCTTGATGACTAAAGCTAACGCCAGACGATGCTGAGTCAGCGTTCTCTATCTCTCTTCTTTCCTAGTCAATCGCTGAATGCCGCCACGCACCGGCAAAGGCATCGTCGGATCTGGCAATGCTGGAAATTCATCGAAGGCATCAAAACTGCCTGCCAATTCTTCGAACACAACGTCTGGTACTGAGAAGCCTTTGTTTCCACCAGGCTCTAAATATCCGTTGAATTTATTGCATGAGAGGTAATACCCGTTCCGATCATTCCAATTGCAAGACGATTGCTGGATCCACTCACAACTAAAAGTCAACCAGGTGTCAGAACAATGGTTGGGACAAGCCTATTGTCGACACCGTAGGTGTTCGACGCTGCAGCGTACCGATTATTTGATTTGCAATGGCCGTTCATCAGCCAAAAAAGGAGAAAGGCTGGTCCTTCGTTGTTACCTTGAGTAGGACGGTACAGAAGAAGGGGAAGGCCTCGGAGCAAGAACGAGTGCGGATGGAACCACATCCGCCTTATTTCCTTCCTACCCACCAGGAGGCCCGGCATTGGGGCGCTACATATGCCCTATATCGTGTTCGTATGTTCTCATGTGACAAGTCAGGTCCTTTGCTTAGACTGCTTGTATCTATCAGGTTTTTAACTCCTTGCAATTGAATCTCATTCTCCCTCCGGGTCCCCGCGAGTATTGGAACGAGCTTGCTAAGGAGCACCAGAAGGCAGAAGATCATAAAAAATGGATGTATGAAGCTGATCCGTTCGCCGCGCGAAAGGCGGTTGAGGAGAGGCAGGCGAAAGCAGCAGCGAAAGTGCAAGCCGTACAAGCTGAGAGCGGCGGCTCCAGAGATCCCGGAGTTCCTGGCAAGCATGCTAGCACGCCTGAAGTGAAGATGGCGAGTGAACTGCGAGACCTGGTGGAAGATGCCATCAAAAAGGTTCCCGGCATATTTTTCAAGAACGGACCCTATTCTCGTTTGATGACGTCTTCTTACAGGCAGTCGTGATGTATCCAGAGAGCGAGGATGCCGTTCCATTGGTGATCGAAGAAAGCGATGCTCACTCTATCATGAAACAATTAGAGCTGCTAGGCTTCAAAGCCGCTCAAGTTCGGAATGTCATTGCATTTCTCTCGACACCTTCGGCCATGACGTCAAACCTTCTACGCTCAGCCCCCCCGCTTGAAGCCTGCATCGAGTACCTCGTCCTGCATATTCCAGAATGCGACCTTCCGGAGTGCTTCCTTCCCGACAACAACTCATCCAACCCATTCATCACCGCCGCACATGGTGGTTCAGACAATCTGCAGAAACGTTGGATGGAAGAACGTGCTGTCAAAGAGGCTGGTTGGCCTGCACACATTGTACGCGAGTGTATGGCGGAGCAACGACTGGCAGAAAACTGGGCACTGCTTATCGCAGCTTTGAATAAGAGACTGGTAGGAGAAGACTGGCGCAGCGTTCTCGATCCCCCACCTCTCGAGACCAATGAAGAAGAAATGATCGATCGGGACGAGGTAGAATACATGGGAGGTACAATCGCCGAAGACTCAACAATCACTCTCCCTCTCCTGGTGGTGCCAGTTCGGTTACACTTTGTGGTTCCGCCGGACTGTGTCTATAATAAATCGACTCGGCCGCCACCAATGTACATTACATCGAATTCGCTATCCGCATATGTCCGGCTTCATCTCCTCTCCCAACTTCTCGACGCTTTCAAGGCTGGATTCTTCAATGATTCTGCCGACAGCATCTGTACAGGTACGATGCAAGTTCTTATAGAGCGGTTTGGCGAGTTCGAGGAGGAAGGGCCACCAGACTTGGCCGAAGTTATGCGCTACTTGATGCCCCAACCCACCGTTACCGCAGTAATAGCCCCCACCGCTGACGTATCACCCGGTATTGGAGGACCTGGCTCTCACTCGCAGAAGAAAGGAGCAAGACGTCATCAGGACAAGCGAACTGACGCGCAAATTAGAGAAGAATTTGAAGACATGCGCCGCAAGGACAAGTATATGGAATTGTTGACTTCGCGCAGGAAGCTTCCTGTATTCTCTACAAAAGAAGAGTTTCTGGCCATGCTTCGGAAATCCAGGGTGGTCGTAGTTGTTGGTGAAACAGGTATGTCATCTTTCCTCAATGTCCCAGCAACTAAGGGACCCCACAGGTTCTGGAAAGACAACGCAGCGTGCGTATACTAATGGAAGTCTTCCTTCGTATGAATGGTGTCATTGAATTAACTTCAGTCCCTCAATTTATACTGGATTCTTTGATATTATCAAATCAAGGCAACAAGGCAAATATTCTAGTCACGCAACCAAGACGTATATCCGCTATCTCGGTTTCCGCCCGCGTTTCTGCAGAGCGTCTAGATGACGGCTCTGTTGGCTATATCATTAGAGGTGAAAGTAACCTATCGGAGAAGACCAAATTGCTATTTTGTACTACTGGAGTTATTTTGAGAAGGTTTAATGCCGGTGACGATCTGGAAGACGTTACGCATGTCGTGGTTGACGAGGTAACATCATGATTTTCCCTCAGAACGTATTTTAGTGACAATGCTCAAGGTCCACGAACGTTCGGTGGATGGAGACTTCCTTCTACTTGAACTCAAAGACCTGTTGGCAAAACACCCCAACATCAAAGTTGTTCTCATGTCGGCTACTATCAATCACGAAACTTTCGTGAGGTACTTCTATGGTGCCCCCTTGCTGACGATTCCAGGATTGACTCATCCTGTTACCGATATGTCAGTTATCCGGTTCTGTCAGACATCTATGCACACGTCTTATCACGGCATCTATAGGTATCTTGAAGATATCATGCCCTCAATCTCTTATCGCCCTACATTCACGAAGCAAAGCAGAGGCAAAAGAAGAAACGATGCGGAGGAGCGTGCGATTCGAGAAGCTCATATTGCTCAAGGCATCGATGAGCAGACAGCACTAGCCATACGCAATATCAGTCATTCCGATCGGGTCGACTATCAGGTGAGCGTTCAGCTAGACAATCAGACGTTGAGTTAAGTATTCCGGCAGCTTGTGGCAGTTGTCATTAGCTACATAATTTCAACTGCACAAAAAAAGGGGGGGATCCTGGTATTTCTGCATGGTGTGCAGGAAATCAAGCAGTGCATCGATGGGATTCGCAATGTCGTGTCCCAGGCAGACACTACTATTTTCTCTCTCCATGCCAATCTGTCCAGCGAGGAGCAGCGGGCTGTTTTCCTTCCGACGTCCAAGTGGAAGATCGTCGTCGCGACTAATGTTGCCGAGGTATATTAGATGATTGTGGTGCATCTCGCCCGTGATGACCTTGTCCATCCCAGACGTCCATCACTATCGACGACATTGTCTACGTCGTTGATACAGGCAAAGTGAAGGAAATTCAGTATGACCCAGAAAGTGGCCTTTCGAAGCTGGCTGAGACTTGGGTAACTCGTGCAGCAGCGAGACAGCGGCGCGGACGTGCGGGGCGGACACAGCCGGGAATATGCTACAAGTTGTACACACGTGCACAGGAGAAGAAGATGTCACCCTTTCCTCGTCCTGAAATTCTTCGCGTCCCATTGGAGAGCTTATCGCTCACTGTCAAGGCGACCCGAGAACAAGGGGACGTAAGGGTTCGTTTGGGATGCAAACCGTGTTGGACTTGCTTTTGATGCTGAACCGCCCTGTAGCAATTCCTCAGTCGCGCAATCGATCCTCCTGAATTTGCGGCAATAGACAAAGCATTATCCATCCTCGAAGAGCTAGGAGCAATTGACAGCGGTGGAGGTATCACGGCCTTAGGCCGATATATGGTGTGCATCTTTTTGCCCTTGCTATTCAGTGCTCATTACCGTTGTAGGCTATGCTTCCACTGGACTTAAGGCTTGGAAAGGCAAATTAGAGTCTCTACAGCCCTGAGGTGTTGCTAACTTGGGCGCTATCCTAGATGCTCATCCTCGGAACTATATTTCAATGTCTAGGGCCGATGCTCACCATCGCAGCATGCCTATCTTCGAAGCCGGTGTTCTTGAGTCCTGTGGACAAGCGTGAAGAGGCCGCGCAGTAAGCTCCCTCAGCACTTTCTCACGGTTCTACCTTATCACACCCATCTGCAGAGCCCGCGCCCGTTTCGCGACTGAGAAGAGCGATCTTCTGACTGACGCCTACGCCTACGATGAGTGCATGCGGTTGCGCGCCGAGGGCATGTCCACTAGTTCCATGAGATCATTCTGCGAGGAGGTTCTCTTCCATTCGCATCACGGCCCCCGCTCCATTCTCACGCCCCTCTCTTCAGAACTTCATTTCCGCATCCACCGTTCGTGACATCGCAATCCTGAGACACGAA
Organism: Albatrellus sp. MG142; assembly: GCA_003314695.1. Classification (NCBI taxonomy): domain Eukaryota; kingdom Fungi; phylum Basidiomycota; class Agaricomycetes; order Russulales; family Albatrellaceae; genus Albatrellus; species Albatrellus sp. MG142. The sequence continues at coordinate 13,058 of QLPM01000440.1, forward strand.
CTGTTCGCGTCGCTCGCGTCGCTCGCACTCGTCCCGCCAGGCGCAACACCTTCTACGGCGTCTCTCAACGTGCATAGCCAGGATGTAGCGCTCGCTAAGGCACTCCTGCTCGCCGCGCTCTATCCTCGCGTCGCACACATCTCGCTATCACGTGGTGCGCTCAAGTTTGAACAGGTCGCTGCCGGCACCGTGCAGCGCGCGGCCACGGCGAAGGAGTACCGCGCGGTGGACCTGCGTGGCACGCACGTATGGGTGCACCCCGCGAGCATCGCATTCGCGGAGACTGCGTGGCGAAGTGGGCTCGTCGTGTCCTTTGCTCGCGTCGAGACCACACGCGTCTTTTTACGCGATGTCACCGAGGTGTGTCGCTCTCCCAGCACCCACATCTAAGCCTGCACCCTGACGCCCGTTTCGCTATGACCATGTGTCAGGTGCCACTATATGCCCTCCTGCTCTTCGGCGGGCACGTCGACGTGGACCACGTCCGTGGCGGCCTGGTCGTCGGTGGCCCTGAGGGCAAGTTCCGCCTGCGGGCGTGGCCCCGCATCGGCATCCTCGTGCAGCAGCTCCGGTGCGTTCGCCCTTACCTCGTCCCAGCTGCATTCCACTGGCTCACACTTGCCTCCATTGACCCGCGCCCACACTACTGACACTTCCACACAGCCGGCTGCTCGACGTGCAGCTCACACACAGCATCGCGGACGGCACGCCGCTCGACAGCGCGGGGCAAGCGAGCCCGGTGCTGCCGGCGATCCGCGCACTGCTCGCACACGACGGCTCAGCAGCATAAACCCCCTCCTGTCGCCCCAGCCGACTCTCCCTTTGCCCGTCTGCCCACGCTGGG
>QLPM01000441.1:577-11048 GCA_003314695.1 Albatrellus sp. MG142
AGTCATACGTCGCATACTTCTTTTTCCCTCAGTCTTCCAACTACAGACTGAGAGCTATCTACAGACACCGCGTGCGCGAGTGCCACGAGTCGAGCCTAATACCTCCAACAATAAGTGGTCCGAGCTGTTGTCTACGCAGCCGCGACGAAATCAATGGCTAGTTCTTCTACCTCTGTCTGCATCGATGTCCGCGTCGTGCTGCAGCAAGTAGAGTGATGCACCATCTCTACAAGGGCCTCCATGTGCTCTTCCGCCTCCTCTGGCTCGGCGGGACGTGGGAAACGCGGACCAATGTCCATTTATCGCGGAACCGGTCGATTAGCTATGTTCAAGGCGCACAGTAAGCGCGAATTGAAATCCATATCATGGCGGATACATACTTCTGTTAGCTTCTTTTTCACAAGCACTTTGCGCTCGATACCTTTGTATCAAGTCCTGCGTCGGCGGAGCTCCGGCTACCGCATGCCAATAGAGGAGGTGCGACGTCAACTTCGATATCGCCCTCGTTAAATATCAGCAAGAAGTCGTTTGGAACATCCTGCTCAACTGGGCGCGACTCTTTGGACTTATCAGCCGCCTCGTCAAGTAATACGCGCAAAGAAATGCTCTCCATGAAACGCATAATAGCGCAATCCAAACGAGGATCAGTCACCTGCGTCCCAGCATGCCAGTGTGGAACTTCTTGCCAATCCGAGACAAACAGACCACAGACAAGCGTTCGCCAAGACGTTTGCTGGAGCAGAACAGATCATACGCGTTTGCCTACATGTCTACGCCTGGAAGCACTTCGTACGAATCCACAGCAGTGAGATATGGTTTCGTGGGGTATCTCGGGGAGGAGAAATCCAAGATCGCATTTGCAGCTTCGAACGACGCCTCAACAGAGCGCAGCTGTGCCTCACGCGAGATATCAGGTGTTCCCTACATATGGCTTTAATGCATGGATAATCTGTTGTGGATAACAGCAGCGCACACCAGCGCACGTGCACACATGCTTGTGCGTGCACTCACAGAGGCGTCACCTACGATGCGCAAGCGGCCAGGGTGACAGAACAAGCGAGATTTCACATATACATAGTCATACGTTGTGCTCTCTTTTTCCCTCAGTCCTCCAAGTAAAGACTGAGAGTATCTACAGACACCACGCACATGAGTGCCACGAACTGAGACTTTTAAACTCCAACATAATCAAACCCCAGATATATGACATAAATGAAATAATGTGTACAGGTCCAGGTTCAATGTTCGATGTGGAACGGATGAGCCTTCTCTACTATGTACTCCGTTTTTCGAAGCTGCGGAACGTGGGCAGGGAGTGGGGCTGGCACTCCAGAACCCTCTCCGAGTCTTGGGAATTCACTATTAGATAGAGCAACGGACGATGAGAGGTCCGGTAAAAGGGTTTGATCCCTTGGGTTGAAGATTGGTGGGCTTTTGGGTTCGGGATTAAGCGCTTCGAAGCAAACAGGTCAACAATGTTCAAATTCCAAGCATACCGCATAGGGTCGGTTGGAATATCGAGCAGTTTGGGGGAACATGAGGGTGTGGGAAGCAAACCAAAAGATCGATTTTGCTCTACAGCAGTCAGTAGCAATACAGAGGTCAGTAGCAATAGACGGGAATGTAGGAAACATCATGATGTACCTTTTTCTGCTGCTCATGGTAAGCGCCTAGCAAGTTGCAACGCTGTGAACGACTCGAGACCAGTCAATGCTCCGCCATTATTTTGGCGGCTTACCGCTGTAGATTCTTTGGTTTCCTGAAGCTTCTTCACAAAGATGTCAGTAACAAGGGCTGTGTTCGACTCTCTGCCTTCCGCCATCATCACCAGCTCCAAGTCAGCAGCATATCAGCATGTCCCACTGGACTCCCACAACATCTGTCCATTCTGCACCCAGAAATCATGCCATAATTAGACGCCTGACAGCCTGCACACGCTTAGTGCGACGCGTACTTCTCGTCTCCCTTTGCGCGCCTGAGTCTAATACACTCCTCTAGCTTGAAGTGTACGTAAATGCATAGACTTTCGCATGGCACACCATATTTGACTTTACTGGTCAATGGTGTTGTCGGCCTTTATGGCACCCCATCCCTGCACCTCGAATTGCGTTTTGACACTCACCGATAATGACTAGTACAGCGACAGGCGGGGCCGGTTGAAATTCGAACCCACACTATGGCCCGTGTACATCGTTGTTTCTCCAACCCAAGGAAATATTAGGTGCGAGATATTTGCCATGCGTAGACGCCAATACTAACGCGATTTCCAGTGTTCTCCGATCGTCATCTTCAACCAGCGACGTACTCGCAGGTCTACGCCGTCGGTCGTTTTATCTGCCACTGACTTGGCCTAAGTTATGGATGGGTTGGGTGCGTACAAGAGAGCACTACTCAAGATGTTTCAAGGACATTGAGCGCCTCCGGGTGCATGTCAAATTAGTAAGTAGCCTGCTCTTGGTCGCCCTGGGTGAATGACAAATACTGTCTCTCTATCGTGCTGGATTTCAACGCATTAATAATGCATTTAATAAAACCAGGGATCAACCCTCACACCCAGGTCTATTGAGTACTTACAGCAGCTCACCCATCACATCCCAACCATTGTTGTCCTGGGACACCATGACATCCCCTGTCCAGCAGTTGCCTAGCCTACCACATGAAACTTAGTCTTGACTACATGCTGTGCAACGGTGTCCAGTTATTGAGCATTTATCCGCACCTCAAACACAGGAATTCAGAAATTAGGAGATCCATATTACCCATAAATGGCTTTGTATGACATTAGGTCAAATCATACTCTACCGCTGTTTCATTGATGAAAGCTGAAATGGTGGACATGTGGTTCTATTCCCAACAATGCCCCTGTCTGAATGGATGACTACTTGTTTGCATCTCCTACGGTAATTATATGCCTGACGGTAAATTATCCATGCAGCCTGGTTATACAAACCTATTTGAGCACTGTGCGGACGAGCAGGTGATTGCAAGAGGGAAACGAAGCCATTCAGCACCACGTCTGTTACGATCGACGCACAAGCGACGAGCGTAAGCTTCGAAATACGAGTCGTCGAGAAACCTAGAAGAGGACTTCCTATCGATGCGCGTACACACGACTTGTTAGGTATGAACAAGAACGAGGAGTAGGGGTGATAATCCCTGAGGATGAGAAGAGCAAAGGCTGCCTAATGAGCCAACTGGGATTGAGCGTAGTAATAGTACAAGAGAACTAAACTGAAGATCATACCGCTACTCGTCACTCCCCTTTAATATCGTACATTAAAGCGTATGGAATCTCGTCGATCTTTCGTGAATGAGACCGTATGCGTTGGTAATCGTATCGAACGGAATCACATGGAATGGAATGGAACAAGAGATAGAGGGAAATGTCGGGAAGGATGTCGAGTCCAGTCGTAAGAAGAAAGAAAAAGGTTATAGTACTCGTACCAATCGTAACGTGATGTCACAATCGTGACAACGTCAGCGGAAACGCGGAAAGACAGACTTGAATGATAAATACTGTGTCTATTAAAAATGTGCAGCTCATACACGAACTGGTTCTTCATACTAAGTCAACGACGAAAGTCAGACGAGCACGCGAGGTCTTAAGCTAAGAAGTTGCACTGCTAATGTCTGCTTTTTACAGCTTCATGGGCGTGAGGCCGTCAAAACGGGGATGATGTGGCCGTTGGTATCGATGGAGATTATATCAGATTTAGTTGGCAAACTAGTTCATAGTGTAAGATCAGCAAAGGAAGTCTTCAGTTGCAGCCAAGGGTGGAACGATAGCAGACTTGACGGGTAATCATTAACAACTGGGTTTCGGAGGCAATCTACGTTGTTTGCATCGTCGTTGGTGCGCTAAGTCAACGACAGAAAATTGCTAATAGTGGTATCGCCAGCGTGGAATTCTGTCGTAGTCCACTCTGCACTGGTTTCCCTAGATACCCTGTTCTTTGATGCTAAGAACAAATGTCGTATTTATATTGGTATCGAATTTACAACGCAATCTCTCTTCTATAGTAATCATTGGTGTGAGGACGGCATGATCTTGAGAATACTTGTACTCTCAATTGAATAATTCGGAGATGTGCAAAATGGTAATGCAAGGCTCTCGTGTTTTGCACTAGCGTACTCTGCACATGACGTCAGTCTATAGCACAAGAATGGGTAGAATATTGTATACTCAAGGAATGAGGTCGGCTTCTAGGATACTTTCATCCTGTACTGGCCTAATTGACAAACAGTTCGGGTAGACTGTGATAGCCTGCAACAAAGCACTCACGAGGGATCTTGCCGGCCATTGCTGAGCCATCTCAGTGTGATATTGCGTGACGCACAAGCTCTCCTCAATATCATTTTCGCATGTTCGATATCCGCAGGTATTACCTCGTCATGGTATGCCGAGTGGTGGTCGACCGTCACCGTACACAGGTCTGGCTGCCATGAACTGTACGACAAGAATTGAGCGAGGATGCTACATCCGAGCTGCGAATACGATATTCTGATGGCCTTGAGAGGTGCTACGATGTCCGCAAGCACTGTGCGCCGGGACCAGTCCCACCCGCTGATCTGCAAGGAAGTGAGCGCGGTAAAGCGCGGGAGTTCCGCAGCCAGGCGGTCGTCGCCGCGCTGGGGCGCGCCGTCCGCGCCGCGGAGGTACAGTCCCTTGGTACGTGGACCAATGATGTCCGCGAGACCTGGTCCACTGTCACCAATCCCGTGGAGTTCAACATACGAGAGAGAGATGCATTGTGAGAGGAGCCATTGACACTGGTCTGAAGCGAGCTCGGTTCGCGAGATTCTGAGCTCGTCGAGCTGAAATGTAGGAATAGGAATGTCGTCGAGGGAATCGCCAACGGGAGGTGCACCCGAGATGACACGGATCGGCACCGATTTGGGCGCGATCCAGTGGAGGCTGAGGACCTTGAGGCGAGGAAGCCGGTGGAAAAGAGGTGCAACCTTGCGGAGGGCTGCGCTATTAAGCCGTAGCTCGCGCAGGTGCTCGAATATCGGCAGGGAGGCTGTGTGCTCGAACGACAACTCCGGCAAGTATACAGCTAGGCAGCGGAGTTCCACACAGTGGCTGATAAGGCGTTGCGCGATGGGCGCGCCCTCCCTCGAAAATGTCATTAAGTATTCGATCTTGAGCTGTTGGATAGGACAAGGAGTCCACCGTCCGTTCTCTATTGTACGTAAAAGCAGTCTTGCGGATTCCGTAGAGACTGAGAGAGGTATAAGTACTAAACAGATGCCATATGTGTACACACAATCACCTAAGATAATGGGGGCATGATACAACAGGTTCGTTGCAACGGTGTTCCAATTCTTGGAGACTAGCGCGCAATCCAAAAGATAATCCATATTCATCCGCAGTTCTTTGGGGCTGTTATCTATACTAGCGTCTCCAACATAGTTCATCATGATACATAACAGGACCTCGCGGGGGAGAGGAATTGCAGGCCCGCCAGTCGGGGGATACTGAGCGCTCAAGGCGGCGCTGACTCTTGCAGCTTCAAGGCGTCGCCATCGGCGTAAAATGAACGAAGCGCGATTCACAAAAGGCCACCCATCTCCTCTGTCTGCGATCAGATGGCTGATGAGGAGGGTCAATTGAGGATGCTATAGAAGCGGACATAGGGACTATTCGGTGGAAGAATGGAATGGAGGTGGACTGGGGGACGAACTGTGATAATCTCCATCGGAAGATCAGGGTTTTCCAGCTCCTCAAAAAGACTCCTGAACTTAGCCAGACTCTGAACACCGCAAGGACGTTGGCATGTTAGTATATACTAGGCTGTAACTGCAAGAAAATATTGGCCTCTGGACGGTGCGAACCTCCCCAGCGCCTACCTCGCAGAACATGCTGCCAATCGCGCAGTTTCGTTTTCCAGTGCTCGTCCATGCTTGACTGTTCACACTGGAAAGTGCGATGTCCGGGTATTTACGCAGGTGTACAGTGACAAGGGCACGCAGTGACCACGGTAAGTTACTAGCACTACTGCCAGTGTGCAAGAACCAGCCACGCGTACGGCTATAATTAGCTCCGACTTAAGCGTCTGCATTCTATTATTACTCAAAGTGGCGCTGTGCGCTGTTGACCTTGCTCGGGGCTTTTGAGCTGCCATAGTCGAAATAGTTGGGAACTCGTTGGTAGACGTGAACAAGTGTCGCCCGCATTGGCAGAAGTGTTAGCCACCTTCGTATCAGGAAACGTACGATACTAGTGGGCCCATTCCGCAGCGACGGAATCAAGCAAAAGCTCATGACCACCACCGCCAACGACTGTTCCACAATGTAGTAGAGACTATATATTGTATCGTCGATTACATTTCCCTTGATGAGAGTGTGAGATTGGTCAATATGCGCGACACACGAAAAGTGCCAATTCTAAAAATATACACATTTGGTTAGACTGAGAGTCCTGCAGCTTTCCCAGGCAGTTTGAACTTAGGTCATGCCTCTTCGAGCAAGGAAATACCATACTCGGTTCCGACCATCCTAGTGTTGGAATTTCAGTTTGGCAGTATGACAACAATGCGCGCAGCGCGTTTTTCTTGGGAGCGAGGGCAACCACGTAAGAGTTTACAGAAGAGACTAACTATTTTATATACCTCTCAATTCACCAATATAAAGTGACCTGCATGAGCTCACACTCGGCGCTGGCCCTTGCAGCTTCAAGGCATCACCATTGATGCAAGATGGCAAAAGTACGATCTCTGAGAGCCTACCCGTCGCCTCTCCTTTGAGATATCTGATGGAAAGGGCTAGTCGTGGGTGTTAATGGCTACGGAGACTGGCAGCGTCACCCAGCTGTTTGAATTCGGGACCAAGTCGCCATCGGGATTGCGAGCGAGCACAGCTGCGGGTTCGTCAGATATTTTAAGTAACCCCCCCTCCCCTTGTATTTACCTCGCGTAATTGCCCTGGCAGGCTGTTCTTGCCCCGGATAAGCGCGCTACGCATGCCGGTGTGGCGTCGATTTTCCTTCACCAGCCCCATGTATCTATAGTGCTGGAGAGTGGTCTTGAACATGAGTGGTTGTGCTGGCCGTTCTTCGTCAACGTTCATGTACTTCTGTTGGGTCCATTGGTCTATTGCCATCCGCTTCATCATCGCTGCACAACGATTCAATCCTATGTGGGCTGGTATCGTTCCTATACACCCCAAATAACTGTTCTGAATGTTTTATAATGAGCCTTCAGTCGTCGATTTCACTGCGTGCCTGTATACATAGCATATGCATGCACATTCGGGCATTGGCTTCTGGTCATCTTCATTCCCGATGAGCTACTTACTATAACTCACACTGAGTCTTACCCAGCACCCTTAATGGTCGAAAAGATTTCTTAACCGGGTTAGTAGCACACGCATTATTCACGGAGCCCTAGTGTTGCGCGCCATCGGTGAGCCATCGCAGAGTGACATTTCGTGATGCACAGGCGCTCCTCAACTTCTTCTTCGTATCTTCAACATTAGTTGGTCTCGCCCCGTAAAACGTATCTATTTCCGCCCAGTGATCAACCGTCACTGTCAGCAAGCCCGGTTGCCACGAGCTCTTCGACAAGAAGTGGACCAGAGTATAGCATGCGAGCTGCGAATACGATATTCTGATGGACTCGAGAGGTGCTGCGATGTCCGCAAGCACCGTGCGCCAGGGCCAATCCCACCCGCGGATCTGCAATGACTTGAGCGCGGTGAAGCGCGGGAGTTGCGCGCCGGAGCGGCTGTCGCCGTGCCGCCAATGGGGTACGTCGTGATTGGCGTGAATATATAGGGCTTTAGTGTGCGGGCCGATGATGTCCGCAAGGCCTGGTCCGCTATCACCAATCCCGTCGAGCTCAACATGCTCGAGAGAGGTGCATCGTGAGAAGAGCCATTGACACTGGTGCGGCGCGAGCTCGGTTCGCGAGAGTCTGAGCTCGTCGAGCTGAAATGTAGGAATAGGGATGTCGGAGAGGGGATCGCCGATGGGAGGCGTGCCCAGGGGCTTGACAAGAGCCGGCGGTCGTTTCGCCTCAATCCAGCGCAGGCGGAGAACCCTGAGGTTAGGAAGTCGGTGGAGAAAAGGAGCGACATTTCGGAGATTTGCACCAGTGAGTCGTAGCTCGCGCAGATGCTCGAATATGGGCAGCGAGGCTGTATGCAAGAAAAAGAGCCCTGATACGTACACGGCTAGATAGCGGAGCTCCGTGCAGTAAATGATAAGACGTTGGGCGACTATCGTTCCCTCCGTCGAAAATGTCATTAAGTACTCAATCTTGAGTTTCTGGATAGGACAAGGACTCCACCGTCCGTTCTCTAGTGTACGTAGGAGTAGTCTTGCGCATTCGGTGGTTACTGGAAGAGGAATAAGTATGAAATAGATGCCATGTGTGCAGACAATTACCTAATATGATGGGAGCACGGTACAACAGGTTCGTTGCAACCGCGTTCCAGTTCTTTGAGACCAGCGCGCAATCCATAAGAAAATCAGTCTTCATCTGCAGCTCTTTTGGATTGTCATCCATGCGGGGGTCTCCAACATAACTCATCATGATACACAACAATATGTCACGAGGGAGAGGAATGGCAGGTGCGCCGGTCGGGGGATACTGAGCGCTCAAGGCTGCGCTAGCCCTTGAAGCTTCAAGGCGTCGCCATTTGCGTACGATAAGCGAAGCGCGATCTCTGTGATGTGGCTCAATACCTCTATCTGCAACCAAATATCTGACGAGGAGGGTCAGCTGCGGGTGCTACGAGGGCGGACACAGTAGCTATTAAGCCGAAGATGGGACCACGATGGACGCGACGACGAACTGTGATAACCTCCATCGGGAGATCAGGGCTTTCCAGCTCTTCGAACAGATTCTCGAATTTCGCCGAGTCTGTACATCGCAAGAAAGTTAGCATGCTAGCACATACAAGACTGCAGCTGTGAAGAGATATTGGCCTCTGGGGGGCGAAACTCTCCAATGCCCATCTCGCAAAATATTCTGCCAATCGCGAACCTTGTCCTTCCAGTACTCGTCCATGCCGACCGTCCACGCTCACCAGTTTCCTTTCCAAGTGTATGAATAGAATGAAAGGGCAGAAGGAGAAGAGAGAGAATACTGCAGAGTAGGCGCTGGCCACGGTAATGGCTAGTGCTAATGCTGTGATTTGTTCCGGCATGCTTGCTACCCCGAAGGAGACGGAGTCGGCTCTGGATAGTCTCCCTTCACGACTTGATACTACGTAGGCTCTGGGTCGCCCGCCGCGATATTTGTAGCACAGTGTACCAACCAAGTTCTTCTAAAAGTTCAACTTGAGGCATACGCAATGAGAGCAAAAATGGCCGTCATTCTCAATCAGGATCATTCATGTCCGTAAGCTCAACAAGAGGGGTTTATGCACTCCATGTGAACCACCGCAGTGATTCTGCGATGCAGATGCTCATCAATATCACCTTCGCATCATTGATATCCATAGGCCTCACTCTATAAAACATATATATTTCTGTCAAGTAAGTCACGAGCTGTTCAACAAGAATTGGGTGAGGCTGTTGCACCAAACTGCAAATATCTCGATGATCTCGAGTGCTGCAATGTCTGCAAACACCATGGATCAGTGCCAGTTCCACCCACAGATAAACAAGGACATGGATGCAATAGACTGTGGGAGTTGTGTGGCTGACCAGCTGTTGTCATGCTTGGTATCCATTGCATGGATGCACAAAGCCTCGGCATGTGGGCTAATGATATCAGCAAGGTCGGTCTGTTGTAGATCTCAGGTTGCTGCTACCACAAATAATGCCTTGCAAGGTCCTATCACACCAGCCTCAGTCAGGCATACCCAGAATGACAGAGGGAAACAGGAAGCATCTTCACACTAGAGATCAACAAAAGAAGGTTCGAAACTGTATAGTACTGACAAATCTGCAGCGTGCAGATAACGGCGTACGGTAACATACGATTTGCCTGCATACATGTGCCGGTTTGCTATTCCGACATGGTCCACTGGTGCTAACCCCATTAAACTCAATGCATGCTAGAGAGGTGGAGCCATTAGCACTGGCCTGGAGTGAGCTCGTCAAGTTGGAACATGGAGCAAGGATGTCGTCGAGGGGGTCGTCGAGGGGCGGTATGCCTGAGAACTCCATGGGAGTCAGTAACCGCTTGGCCTCGATTCGGTCGAGGTAGAGTATTCTAAGCTGGTAAAGTGGAGCGACCATGCGGGGGTTCGCTTCCTAGCTTCAACACGCGCCCTCCTGCATACAACCTGCCCAGAAATTGTCGTTCCGTAGCCCTGCATATTATGTCTACATCGCCATACTCAATGCAAATAATGCAGTTCTGCGTAGTTCCCATTGGCTGTCTGGAATAATCCTCGCTTGCCAGTAGGACACGCTTATATCACATGCTATCCTTGGCAATCGACACTACTGTATTCATATAACTTAGTAACCCATTGTAAAGTAGCACGAGTCGAAATCAAGACAAGGAGGATTGCTAGC
>QLPM01000445.1:0-12305 GCA_003314695.1 Albatrellus sp. MG142
CAATCCTAGATTCCAAATATAGACGCTCCTGTGGGTCTATCACTACTTCCTCTATCCACCATGTCCTCTGCTGACGAGCGAAATGACTGGCATACAATGTAAGACGTATTGACCTCGAGGAATCTGATGACCATACTCAAATGTATATAGTTCTGTGCGCATACCGTTCGCTAACGCCAAACACGCCTCGATTGCAAAACAAGTCATCGAGGTGGACCGCGAGCTGCAGCCTGCAGCAGTGAAGAGGGATCTGGTCGTGGAGGGTGATGTCCTCGTTGCGTAAGTGCACATCATCTCGGATTCGTACTTAGTGACACCGAGAACGAGGACCAGAACGTTTTCGACACTAACAGTCCGCCTTGCGCGCCTGGCTCTCAATGCATTTCTCGAGAACGTAGATCTCGTGGTGCGGACGATCGGAGAGTTTGGCGAGGAAGCAGAACAGCGACCATCGTAGTTCAACTCGCTTATTATGCCTTCAGCATATCGTCAAAACGTACATCTCGTCAGGAGTAGTTCACAACAGATTTTCGGCCGCTACGGCTTCATTCCCTCCCCTCCTCCTTTGATTCCGCATTCGCCCTCTTCTTTTTGCTCTTCTTGTCCTCCCGCAGCCTCTTCGTCAGCAGCTCTTTCAGCTCCGGGTCCTCCAGCTCCTTCTCACTTTTCACGAGTTCCGGCTTATACCACACGGCCGGATGTGTCAGCAGCAGCGGTCCTGCCGGGAGCAGTGCGATTGTGAAGTGGAATGCGGCGACGAATGTGTTAGAGGGGGTATAACTGGATGGCGGGTCAGCGGAAAAGACACCCCAGAACTGAGAGGCGGCGCTTACACGACGTCATAAGGCTTGACGAGATTGTGCTGTGTCGCTTCCGCCAGCCCCATCCGCGCACGCTTCTCGTCCTCGAGCACGCGCACATTGAACGGGAACGGCCCGGCCTTCTTCTGTACCTCGGTAAACACGGCACGCGACGTCTTCATCTTGAGCTGATATGTCACGGCGTTGTCCCGCTGGTAAATACTCGTCCGAGTCTCCTCCAACCGCGCCTGGGAGAAGCGTGTTTAAGCAGGCACGCGGGGAAAAACGACGAGCGGGCGCACCTTTCCGTCCTCACCAGACGAGATGAGCACGTCCATGCCGTAGACCTCGTTCTCAGCAAACGTCGCCACCTCCAAATCACGCTTCTGGGTATCCGTCGGGTTCAGAATGATGCGCTTTTTGCCATCGATGACATTTTGAGTTTGCTGGCAAGACAGCATGCCTGGAGGACAGATCGTGAGAACGCGGCGATCCACGGCAAAATTCTGAAGAATGGGGTCGCGCGCACCTTCAACTGGCTTGCAGTCCCAGGCGGCTGCGACTTTGTGGACCGCCTCCGTGACCGCCCAGTTTTTGTTCCCGACTTTGATCAGGCGCATTGCTACCTCGGCAGCATGCCACGCTGCTTTCAGGACATCCGCACGCCTGCCTGTTACGGGGTCGTCTCCTGACGCGCCCACAACGAGTGTCTCCGCAGAGATCGCCGCGAAACCGTCGATGTGCGCTCCAACATGAAGCTTGACGACGTTGCCATTGGCCAGCGTTTGTGACGATTGTGGATCGGATCTGCAGGGGCACGGGCCAGGGTGAAACATCGCTCAGCCGGAGCCCACGCGAGGCGTGAAAGGAGGTAGCTTGTCACGTACGCGAGTGGGGAAAAGTGGGCCACACAGTTGTTCACGGATACGCTGGTTGGGAATGCAAGGCCTGTTCCCAGTGTCAGAACGACCTTTGTCCGTACTGTGAAAACGGGCGCTAGACATGCCTTTGCTGACTTTTACACCCTTCACAGACTTGTTATACACGGCGCCTGTGCCTTCTTCGATCAACCTGTCGCCCTCGACACATAGATCAATGACTTTTGCCCCCGCTACAGACAGCTCGACAAGCTTTCTCATAACGCTGTTCACGATGTCAGCAGCCACCTGCGATCCGACATGAACGCTTAGCCTCTTTTTCCATTCGTGTGACGCGTATGATCTGATAACGGACTGACCTTATACTTAGTGATGTCGGTTTCCGCTGTCGAGCGCGGCTTCTCAGCGGATGCTGCTGGTTTTTCAGTGTCAGACATTGTAGAAACAGGGTGGAAATGGTGCAAAGAGGAGTTCTTTCCGAGTTCCAACCTGGCCACTGGAGCAGCTCGAAACTTTGGCTGATGATCGAAGAATTGCCGAATTAGGCTTTTGTGGCGTAAAGGTGCATGGATGCAGCCATGAGGAATCTGCAAATATTGCTACGAGAACAGATGTGGGTATATACTTTACAGTACTCAGGGCAATCAAAAAGATGTCTTATACGACCAGTCCGTTGAAGACACCCTGCCTCAGTGAGACTCAAGCACTGACAACTGAGAAACGAAAGTTGACATGCTATGACTTCCCGCGTTTTTCAGTCGGAGGCCTCGCGAGTTTCCAAGCAACGAAGCCTCTCACGCAACGGCAGATGTCTGGCCGTAAAGTCGATGACCGTGTGGACGAGCCGTATTTCGCGATCTCGCGCTTCCGAAGACGGTCGCACCATATGCGCCAGTCAGGTAGTTCCCCGCCAGGCTCAGGCCAATTCATGTAAGTTTGCACGATTTCGCGCATACCCATACGATCCGTCATATCACTGCAAAATAGAAAGCAGAGTGAGAACAAACACCAATGCGAAGGCAGCGTTGTTATGTCACCTTTCCCAGTTAAACCAGGCAATCTCAAAGTCATCGCGGATTGTGTTTTTGTCTGGCTCTTTTCCTACGAGTTCGGCATTGAGCATGTCGGAATGCTCCCTCAGAGAGTTTTGGGTCGTGACTTTCATCTGGTCCTGCTGGTACAGAGTCTCGTACGCCTCCAGAATGGCTTCTTTACAGCCCCTGATGGTCTGTACCGCTCTAGCTAGGTGCATCGGCGCCCAAGATGAGACAAAATGTGAGGGAAAGTCATCGCCCGATAGCACAGACAAATTGTCGGTATCATCCTTGACAGTGGCGTGCCGAAGGTGACGAAAATGTGTTGGATCGATACGCTGGTCGGAGATAGAGCTAATGTTGTCGCTTCGCAAGCGACGTTGTCCATTTTCAGACGAAGAGCCACTAGGTGGCATCGTGATTTCGAGTGCAGGAAGTGCGCGATAGTCCTCGAAAATGGTAGATAGGTACAGGGGAAGCACGGACGTGGGTTGACCCGATAGCCATCGTTCGTTGAGCATTTCTTGCCACGCGTGCTTGAGCTTGGAGTGATCGAGAGGGTCTGCATCGGATTCTTGATCAAGCGGGTGCGGGGCGTCGAACTGGAAAGATTCCTGACTACCGGCGCGGTGTTTTTCCGTCGACCATGAAAGAGCTTTAGGATTGGAAGAGTAGGTAGAGGTAGTATTAGTGAGCATTGAAGTGCGGCTCGATAATGCGCCATTATTGTCTGGAAATATAGCTGAAACGGAAGGCGTATTGGAATCTTGCTGTTTTCCGATGGGAAATAATAGATCGTCTTCCAGAAGCTACGGAAGGACGAAGTGAGGACGTAGTCATGAATAACGTTCAAGGCAAGATTACCTCAAGGACTCCGCCAGGCTTCATAACGCGATAGACTTCCTGCATGAGACACGTTTCGATGAATTGGTGATCAAAATACAGGTAAGAATCGCATCATACCTCAAGAAGGTATTGCCACTGAAATACAACATGTCAGGAACCGCACGTACAATTCGTCTTCCAAAAGGTGCTCACCTCGTATTCTGGAACTGCCAACGCATTGAACGCAATTCTAACTAAATCGAACGTGTCGGCTGCGTATGGCAGCGGGTCCAAGCTTGAAGAGTAGACGTGTAAATGAGGCAGCCAGATGATGATTTCAAAGTAGACATACAAATCCGCCTGCACCCATTTGACACGACTAGCCAAGTGACGCATGTTACCAAGTCGTTGAAGCTTGGGTTGCACGTCTCGGATATCAAGACCGATGACGGTGCAATGCTGTGAGGTAATTATGAATATAAGAGCCCATTAAATGGTGTAAATAGACCTGACTAACGGGCCATCTCCGCGCTACCTCAAGGGCCCAGTAGCCGCACCCGCACCCAAGGTCAAGGACGGTAGACGGAGGCGTCTCAAATTGGTGAATGGTCAGCCCATTGGTGAGCATGGACATGAACTTGAGGTCCCAAATACCACTGCAGGTGGGGTCAGCGAAGGAGACGGGTCTGTAATAGTGCAGAAAACACACAAATCCATTAAGCTGTTAGAATACACTAGCGGGTATCGAAAGGGCTGTCTTTTGCGCTTGCGTTCAATAACGACATCCTTCACAATGGTCGGCAAATCGGCTATGATTGTCATGAGTAGGATATAGCTGAGGGGGTATAAGAAAAAGAGAAGAGAAAGAGAGTGGGGACAAATAAGTTATTAATGGAAAAGGATAGTGGGGGAAGGCGCATGACAGAGTAAGCTCGGCTGAGAAACAAGCGGGGACGTTCCAAATCTAGATTCTGGATCTTAAATCCTTTCCATTTCCTTTTTGATTATCTTAATTAACTTCGTTCCTTGTTCCTTCTCCCACCATCAATTTCTTGTCACACAGTCGCCACACTCTCCGGGGTCCCGGTCATTCCGTTCCTCGCCGTCATCGTCACGGTCCTTCCACCACAACCATGTCCGTCGCTCGACGCGTTGCCGCACGTGCTCTCCTCAAAGCCAGGCCATCTTTCCTTCCCTCTCATTCCTTGAGAACATATGCCAGGTCTGCCAATGTCGACCCACAGCTCGACGGCTACCCACAGCTTCCCAACGTGTCTCGGCAGACCCTTCCCCCTAAGGGCTGGTGGGACCTGCAGATGAGACGCAACTTTGGAGATACCGTGCGTTAGGAGTTTTCTGACATTACTTATCCGCAGCTTAGTCCTCGCCATCCTGCAGATGCATGAGCAGGAGGAGCTTTATTCCATGTGGGGCCCTGATATCCCGCATGTACCTCCTCACAAAGCCCTCTTCCACTTCTCTGTCGCTGTTCTTGGCTTTGTGAGCTTCGGTATGCTGTGCAAATATGTTCTTGTGCCACAGCGCCCTGCTGTTCCTCGGGAGTACCCATACGACGGACTTGTCAAGGAGTTGGGTGGGCTGGAGGAGAACAAGGTATCGTCTTTTCATACCCTCGTGGTCATAGCAGTTTTCTCAGGGATCTGGAACTCTTCTTTCCAAGGCAAACATGGAGACGGATGAGTGATATTGTAGTTCAATGAATTCATTTCATGCTCTACATCCCTGAAGATCGGATCTCCGAGGGCGTGAC
Organism: Albatrellus sp. MG142; assembly: GCA_003314695.1. Taxonomy (NCBI): domain Eukaryota; kingdom Fungi; phylum Basidiomycota; class Agaricomycetes; order Russulales; family Albatrellaceae; genus Albatrellus; species Albatrellus sp. MG142. The sequence goes on from QLPM01000445.1 coordinate 5,309, forward strand.
CGGAATGTCATATCTTGTTCTGGTTCTGCAGACATTAGCCAATAGTGGCGCCAGGAAATTGCTCGTCACAGCTATTCCACACTATCTAACACTCGTGTGCAGAAACTTGATTTCAGGTTCAGGTCCGATCCAAGAGGCTTATCTACTATTTCTTCCAGTCATATTGTTGTGGCAACATCTCTAGATTGTTATGGCTACACTCTGTATTTCAAATTGAGGGCACAGTTCCAGGGCCGGAAGAGACAGCTATTGTAACTCATATACTAAGAAAATATCTCCGACAAATATCACAGGGAAGAAACCTAAATTTTGTTGCCGCCCTTAAGTCTCACATGAATTTCGAGTGCGAAGCGAAGCCTTCACGGGGTTGTTAGGTTCTCAGACCTGCAGTGCTGTCAGCAAATGGACGAGTGGCCATAGTCCAGAAAGAAGACGCGGAGATCCTTGCGGCGATACGCGCACCAATACTGATCAGTACTAGTGATCACCACGGCAAGTGTGCAACCGACAACATGAGACCGTTCATCCTGTCTCTGCACCCGTTCCTCACCCTTGGTGTCGGGAGCTCCTGATTCAGCTGACGGATTCAGGACTGTGATACCCGGAGTCAATGGAATTTATCGTCAAACACTGGTATGCTACCGCATGTAAGGTGAGCCCGTCATCTGGCTTCGGCAAAGTGGATGTGCGGTAACTCTCTCGTTGGAAAAATCACTTACCTCACCAGTAAATACAGGGCAACTCAACCTATCGTTATACAAAATCTGACTGAGTAAGCAAACAACGGCAGAGCTGCAGCCTGCAGGCAAGGCCATTACAGCCGCTTACCAAACGATATCTCACCTCGAAATCGTTAGGGCACGGGCGAAAACCATATAGTAAGTCAGCTGGCCAAGTAGTAGCTGGACCATTGAGTCGCTTGTATTCGGGTATGACTGCCACCGATGTCCGTGACTTGATGAGGGCTATCTGGTGTCAATGCGCTGGATCTTGCTTGTTGCCGCTCGGCGGCATCCCGGCTTTTTGGTGACGCCGCGGCGCGTAACCTGTTATTTTTTTTTTTCGAGGAAGCTGTCTATACTAGCTGTCTACTGCAGTACAGTGTCTAGCCTATCGTTCGGTAGTGGCTGTACGTATGGGCTGTTGGGAATCCGATTTATATTTCATGACTTACGCTCCCACCGGCGTTACGACATTGATGATCGCCGCCTGCTGCTCCTCACCTTTTGCTCTCGAAGACTCAGCTCGGACCATAGGCACATCGGCGGTCTTTCGCAGCCGGCACGGTGCTAACATTGTACCGACAACTAAGGCCACACGAGTAGCCGAGGTTGTAACACGTATTTGGACACTGTTCTACGCGCTGAGATCCTAACTGTGATCAAATGAAGGCGGCCAAGTTGTCGACGACTGCTTGAACGACTAACCAACGTCATGCTCCAAAACTGAGTTCCCCAACAAAGTGGATTCCATTCGCGTAGGCATGAGCGAAACGCCGGCTGGGCAGACCTTGGCTAATGATGAAGTGCCGATTTCATATCATTGGGATAATTGATCAATGTGGGACGGAGCTGAGCCGTGGCAGTCGCCGTGGCTGAGAGTGGTCTATATCTCCGGTGGAGCCTCCGAAATAGCGCCCCGATTAGCGGGTCGCGCTCGCGGGCGAGGTCTTGCGGTAGTCTGTGACGCCGAGTCTCCAGCAGAAGAGTCTTTCTCTACGGCATCATCGGGTTTTTCACCTTCACCAGAGCTAGTAGTACTTTCTGGGGAACGTTTGCGTTTACGAGAGGAAGTCCCACTCGCTCTTCCACGACCCCTCGCTCGTCCTCGTCCTCGACCCCTACCCCTTGTCGTGGACGCAACTCGTCTCTTCTTTCCCTTGTCATTTGATGCGCCAACCCCCCGATACTCATCTTCACTCGGAGAACTAGATGCATCCACACTGGGACTGGCTGACTTACCACTGGACCCTGGACGTCCTCCCTTCCCTTGCCGCTTTCGAAAATCGTTGACGACCTCTTGCAGCCGCTTGCTAGAATATACCTGGCGTTTACGTGAGGCCTGCGCGCCACCTTCGTGTGTCACGTCGAAGAACTCGTTCAAAGTACCTTGTTTGTTCATTGCTTGTGCCTGCCAAAGGACTATGGGTCAAAGGTGAAAGAAGGTACTCTCAGCCGACGAACCTGTCCACGTTTTCCCATCTTTTGAATGATAGGAAGAAGGAGCTCTTCAACCTTAGACGAGTTCCAGCCGAGCTCCTCATGGAACAGCCTGATGGCTAGCGTCAATACCACGTAGACTTGACTATGGTTGAGGAGATACATACGCTCGAAGGCCATCCAAATCAGGCAAACCCCACTTAAAAGGTTCATCAGAGTCGTCTACAGTGGGATGATAGTATGCGTCTATCTACGGGATTTCGATGGCAGTTAGGAATACCGTGGACAAGCCAGCCACGGTGACTTACAACTGCTGGATTAGGCCAATCATCTGGTAGGTACAGATCCTTAAATTTCTTTTTCTATCGGTGACATATAATTCAGCCCTTTGAATCAGTTACGATAACAGGGTTTAACTCACAAATCGTTGACGGAATTTACTTTTGTTGTCTTCCGGCTTATCGCGCCCAGACTGCACCTTTTGCCACCAATCCTTGAACTGCTTCAGAGCGCCGTCCCCAGGAAACTCCTTTAGCAGCTCCATCGCAACGACCGGGCCGACACCCGGCAGTCCCTCCACATAATCACTCCCAAGAAGATACGCTAATTGGATGAGCTTGTCGCGATCTAGCCCCAATTCTCGATCAAGATCGGAAAGGAAGAAACACTCAACGGTCTTGGACTGGTTGAACATGTTTTTGTACACACGTAAGCCTCCGAACAGGAACACGTCTGAGTCATCGGTGATGATGCCCTCCACGAGTCCTAGCTGGACTAGAGCTGCACACTGCGCTTCGGCCTCCATAGGCGCTGTGATATATGGAATGCCAAAAAGACGGAGCATGATCTAGGATACGTTGGGTTTGGCGAATGTTTCAGGCGGACATCGAAGCTTACCATAATCTGAGAGATCATGTGCTGTGTGACATCTTCGGAATCGCGCATCGCGGCCTTCCTTTGTTCATTGAGCGTCTTGATTTCCTCATCTATCTCGCGTCGCGCGGCGTCCAAGTCCTTTCCCTTAACCTGGGAAAGGAAGCGGGCAAAATCTCCTTCCTCAGCATGGATGTCCATCTCCTGTGCGGCGTCCCAAGTATCGTCCGCAGCTGCAGGTTTCCTACTTTGTTCTGTCGCAACTGCTGTAACGCCGGACACAGGCGACGGGGACCTTGACCAGTCGGTGAGCGCCTCTTCGTCCAAGTCCGAATCGACCACTTGGCCCTCAGCGGCTTGCGATACCGTCAGAACGGGACTTCCTGGCGACCTCACAGAATGGGAGGAGACAATGTGAGATGAACTAGGGAGACTTTCAGTTGTTGGAAGCAGCGCTGGGGAAAGTGAGTGTCGGATGGTCACTTCGGGCATGCGCTGGTCAGGAAAATTTACGGCTGCAGGTCTTTGTAACACAGGCGTCACCAAGACGTCGTCCACGATGCCAGTGTCTAGTTCCACATCAGAATCGTCGGTCTCAAAACCATCGGTTTCGACGGGCATGGGTACAGGTGCCGCAGGGTTCTCAGCTGCGGGTGGTGGCACAACAGGAATCTCTTCCATATCGTCGTCAGGGTCACTAACGACGGCAACCTTCAACAGGTCAACAGATGGCGACATCGGCCTCATGGGCAACAATGCGTGAGGCCGACCGAACATGGGTGATTGAGGAGAATGGCTAGGGGGCCTCTGCGGAATCGAAAGAGCTTTCGGTGTGGGCCCCGCGTTTGCAATTGAAAGGGCAGTCTCAAGTCGGCTAGGAACATAGAGATCATCAACATCGGACATTTCGCTGATGCGGCCGTCTGGGAAGCCGTTGCCTTCACTGTCAGCTGTGGATGTTGTTTCTGTAAATGGCTGGCCCGCGATGGATGTCCTCGAAGCTTTCAGGGCTTCGTGAAGGGCACTATCTTCCTCGAAATCTAGAGACTCCTGTATGGCGGCTGCCAGTTCCGGATCATCAGAAATGCGATGTAGCTGTGCAACAGGAAGCTCGTCTTCATCGCGTTCAAATAGTGGCTGGGCTTTACGCTTTTTCTTGGGGGGTTTAGTCGTCAGTGGGTTCGGTTTTTTCGAGGTATTTCTCTTGGAAAAACCTGCAAGCGCCATTTCTCTGCGATGCTTTTGTAAGTCTGAACCAATAACTTGCGACGGACTTTACGACAAAATCAACAAAAAGATTGAATAGTTAAAACAATGTGTACATACATCTCGACTTCCTCCATCTCCATTTCACTGTCTTCATTTTCGTCGACCTCGTCTTGTTCAATCTCAATTGGCTTGGCTCGGGTACCCTCATCTCGTATACCCAAAACCCAGCCACCCTCGCCACTCTGATTTTTGATGAGGACATACTCCTTGTTCCTCTCGCTAGCTATGCGCACAGGAATAGAGACATGTGCCTGCCCAATAGTGTCCGTGGTGATCAGGAGCTGTTGAGTGAGACTATTGCGCTGCTGCAAGTTCTTAATCTGTTCCTTGGAGAAGTCAAGAGGCGTGCGAGATTTCTTCAGCATGTTCTGCAAACGCTTGTACGACGTCTGTCGCGACTTGAGGCGAAGGTCTCCGATAATTTCATACTGCACCTCTGTCGGCAGTTCCCGAAAGGCAGAGGAGGTAACGTCGAGGTCCTCCGGGCGCATCTCCTCAATGAAGGTGCGAAGTTCATCTTCAGTGGCAAGACGAGGATCTGGTGCTGCGGATCTTGTCGCTTTCGCTACCCTCTCCTCCAGATTGACTTCTGGTAACCGATATGGATCATAATCATGCCAGCGGTTCTTCTTGGCCGAGGAAGATGTCGGATCCCTAGCTTTCTCCTTCTCTTTCCTTGCTGGAGTCTTTGGCATACTGCCGTCGATGTCCTCGAGATAGACTGTGTTCTCGGTGATAGCAGAGGACTCGGCGGAGGCCTTCTCCTTTCCCTTAGCCGACTTCGCACTGCCCAATGACACGCCCGAGTTTCAGTCACGGACAATCTCAGAATAAGTACTCACATACCTTTGTGTCTGTGCATGGCTTAGTGCCTCCCGTCTCATCTGTGCCGCAAGGAGCTTCTCCGCAACCTTAGCGTGATTAGCAGCAGCTCCGGCCTTCTTCTTCTTGCGCTCGCTCTACGAGGACGCTATATCAGCTTGGCTCGTACACATATAATCTGAGACGCACAATGGTGTTGCGTTTCAGAGTGGGGGCACCGCCATCAAAGACGAACACTGGCTTAATGCCGTAGAAGAGCAATTTGCATATCCGGCGCAGAAACCCCAGAACATGAGCATTGACCAGCGCACGGCCCTCCTTGTCCCGCATGGTTGCTTGAAATTGATATATCCAGATACTCGAATCAATGGCCATTGATTTTCCCTCCATAATCTCCAGCCTATTATAGAATGGGAGTGTCAGATCGTTACGATAAAGTTCAGCTATGAATCAAGCGACTGAAGTACATACAGCACAGGCCGGCCCACAGGAGTCAGAAGATTCCATAACGACTTGACACCCATGGCCTCGCTAAGACACTAACGCGCGAAGATTCGAAAGATATTGTAGCATCGACAGGGGTCGAGCGACCCTTGGTTCGGCAGTCGAGTACATTTCAGCTAACGCGACGCGAGTCAATCACACGCGTTACACGTGACAAAGATCGGTGGGACCTGGAACACCCTTACGTCTAAGCAGCAATATCTCGCGGCTGCCAAGCTTAGGGCCAGCGAAATATCAATCACAGGCCCGAAGGCGTTTGTGTTTGATATCAAGTTATTAATAAAATGTGGCCTTGACCTGACAGAGCACTACAGGTCCAGCATATAGGATCGGTGGGGTGAATGCAACCGTATTTACCAGCTACATCGATGGCCGTAGTCATCCTCACATTTAAGCAAGATGAAGATAAAATAGACCCTAAATGCATGTAGAGAAAATTCAAAGCGATATGCTAGTCCAGTATGAGAAATGCTCAAGAGATAGATTGTGAAAAGCCTGACGTGAAGGAGTGGAGAGACTCATATACGGAAGCAAGACGAAAAGAAAGGAAAGTAGTGGTTGTGGTCCCATGATCTTCCAGAACTGTAAGTAACGAGAACCAAAGACCTGAATGTGTCTCCGAGCTCCTACTGCGGAGGCCTAGGGCTGGCATTGGCGCTAATTCGGGCGGGTTCTTCGGCGTCGAAGGGACGAGCCAGAGCAGGCGAGTTCTGTCCAGTGGAGGGATTGTTACCGGAAATACGGCTTAGTCCAACATGGTCGTGTGCATGCGGCTGCAGGCCACCTTCATTTGGCGAGTACCGTGCATCAAAAACAGAACCACCCGTCATCTGCATACCCATGGGATTCATCCCGCCCATATTCATGCTACCCATGCCCATCGGATTCATCATCGGCATCCCCATCATGGAAAACCGAGGGTCATACCCACTCATACTGACACCCGTCATAACAGGATTGACTGGAACAGGTCCTCCACCCTGGTCAACTCCAACTTGCGAACCGGCCTGTGAGAACGTCATCATAGCCTGCTGGTAAGCTTGGGCGGCTTGTTGTGCAGCAAACATATGCTGCGTGTTGGCATAGGTCGGGTTGGCATAGGCCGGGTTGGCATAGGTTGGCATCATCCCTGGGTAACCCATGTATCCGGTCATCATTGGGTTCATGCCCATCATCATCGGATTCATCATCGGATTGTATCCAGGGAACCCAGGAGGACCATACATCGAGCCGCCTTGTGCCATTTGATCCAGTTGCTGTCGCTGGTAGTCGTCCAACTTCCGCTGTCGTTCCTCAGCAAGACGTTTTTCGCGCTCGCGCTCGGTGAGGGCAGCACCCACACCTCCTTCTCGTTTTCGATCGCGCTCGTG
>QLPM01000446.1:0-31441 GCA_003314695.1 Albatrellus sp. MG142
CCGGTCTCGCGCGCCAGTTCTTCCTGCTTCTTTGCAGACCGATCTTGCTTGTCCTGAAGCCCTGCTGAGAGCAGACCGTGAGGGGTGAAGGCCTTAGTCATGGATTGTGAAGCAGGCTCCAATTGTACAAATGTATCACGCCCGTTGCTAGGCTCCGGCTGTGCGCCAGGAGTATGTCCGGGATCCAGAACCTGACTCCACATCTGCCGGGGAGGTCCTGGAGCGGGGGCATGAGGTGCAAACTCTGAAGGCGGTCGGTGGCCTTGCATGTTGTCGTCATAGAATGCTCTCTTCCCAGCTTCTGAGAATTGGTCAGACACGAGACGACGAGGAATGGTTGCATGTGGATCTTCTCCCTCGAGACCTGAACAACACGATAAATGAGACGTCACAGAACATATATTGTAATAATCACCTTGAGGCCTTGGACCGGAGACCTGAGGGATCTGAGGAAGATTCCGAAGTGGGCGTGGGTAAGGTTGAGGATAAGGAGCATCAGCAGGAGACGGGCCCCGAGCAGGAGAATGTTGTGGGCGGGATTGGTAGGGAAGTGTCATGTGTCCAGAGGCTGATCGTTCGTCACCTCGGCTTTGTGCTGGCGCTGGCAGCCCACCGTCCGAGTCAACGTCATCATCGTCTTCCTCCTCCTCTTCTTCCTCCTCACTGCTATCACCCCATGCCCCCCCATTCTTTGCCTTAACCTTCGCTCTGCCATTCGCACGTCCTGGGCGATGCACGGCAGCTTCGTGGGCTGCTTGCTGTGCTTCCGACTTGGCCTTGCGTTGCATAGCACTTTTTGACGGAGCGAATGACGATTTGTAATGAGATGCGGCATCACTATTGGGAGCGGCTGACTTCTCCTCGGTCTCGACAACGGATGGAGGCTGACGCAGTGGCAGTGGCTTGGGATACACGGGTGGTGACGTGGCCGAGGGCGCTGTTTCGTCCCGTTCGAGGAATGTCAGCGCAGCAAGGGCGTCGGCGTCGGGATCGTCCATGCTTAATGCAATTTGCCTTTGTCGAAGAGCACTTGCGTTTTCACCGGTGTCAGGAGATCTAGAAGAACCTGACAACGCGACAGCAACGTGACTATTGCTCCGAAGGTCACGTGGGCCGGGGGGCCGGCGACTCGGATCTGCCGTCCCACGCGAACCTGAAGTGGCCGCAAACGAGTTTGCCTTCGTCTGAGGGCTGGTCAGCTTGCCAGTGGGAGAGCTCAAAGCAGGGGTTGTACTATAGCTTGACGAAGAGGAAGACTTATTGTCGTCTTCTGGAGGAATGCTACGAAGCTCATTCTGCATTTGTTGCACATAATATAACGCGCCTGCTTCGTTGAGTAGATCATAGGCTCCAGCAGGTGGTTGCGCTGTCGAATGGGCTGACATACTGTTCGACTTCGATGGCTGAGAAGGTAACAAGGGACTAGAGTGAGTCGCTGCCCTCGGAGGACGAGGTGGTGCTGGTGACTGGGCCTCAGGCTCGACAATCGGCTGCGCAAATGCACCAGATGTAGAATGCCCAAGTGGTGAGTATGGTGGGACCTCGTCCACAGGTTTAAGTGGTTGCGTTCCAGCTGGCTCTCTCGCACTGGACATCCTAGGATGGGAAGGCGATGACTGTGAGACGGGCATCGCAGAGAATGTAGACGAGCGGGTTGTCATCTTAGAAGACGGTAGGGACGAATTAACGCCATTGTCAGTTTCTTGCATAGAAGCATGTCTCCTAGCTACTGGGAGTGCTTCATTAGCTATTAGACTGGGCTTCGAGTTGGTAGTGTTCTGAGACGAATCTTCGCTGGGCCTGCGAACAGGTACAAGGGGCATAGTGGAAGTTATTGGCGGAGGGCTGGAGCTGACAGGTCTGTTGGGCATAGCTCCGCTGTCTTGTACAACCTCGGGGACGCTCAACTGATTGCTGGAGCCATTCTGCTGTGTGCCTGAACTCAGTGGCGTATCGCGCTTCGAGCCACCAGATCTTTCTGCGATGGGCGTCAAAACGTGTCTCGCACCTGCAGTCTGTCGAGAAGAATCGAAGTCGAAAGGCGGAAGCTGTGGAAGTGATGGGCCGGCAGTACCCGCCAGGTCTGCCTCGGTTTTGGAAGGATTTGAACTCATAGAAGGTACGGGTGGAATGGCCGATTGGCTGCCTGTCACCGATGGATCCCTGGTTACCGTAATCGTAGATGCGAGCCCACGAACACGATTCGATAGGATGCCAAGCAGACTTGAACGAACGACTGAAGTACGGTCGTCTCGGGGGTCCATGGCTTCCGCGGATTCGCGGTCCAAAAACAACAGCTATCCATAGTGTCAGATTGTGTATGTACTGTAACACATAGCAACTCACGTCGCGGTTTGGACCGACGGGGTAAGCGAACATCATTGACATGGAGTCGCGAGGGTCCCAGGAATAATGATTCGGCCTCCCATACAACTGGAATGCATCATGCAGAGCTACAGAGGAACACATGAGAAACATTGCAGGCAAGAATGGACATTGAACTCACCAATCACCCACTTCAACATCTCATTGACATGAGAGTCGACGGCCAGGTCAAGTTCAGGCATTATCAGCATCCATCCCTCTCGGCCCCTCATAGCGCCGGCAACCTCTTCTTCACCTATTATCGTCTCGATCTTGATTAAGCTGCTACGGTGCATCAGCTCTGGACGCTCAGGATACGCCGAAAATGCCTGCGTAACGTGGTGAAGAGTAAGAACGGGCCGCTTTTTGTCCTTCGGCTTTTGGGATAGGTATAAACAGATAGAAGGCTGCGAAGGAGCCTCAAGAGTCTTTGCATCCTCGTCACGGGAACCCCAGAGTGAGGAGATACGTCTTTTCCGCGAAGTAGAGGATTGAATAGAAGGACTTTGGTCGGGAGCTGGAGAAGAGGCTGAGGCGTCCACAGACCCACTATTGATAATCATCCATAGGCGTTTCCAGTTGGTTTGACCCGCTAGACGAATGCGAACCCAGCCTTCCAAGCGTCCTCGAACAAGAGTGGTGGGTACATTGCGTCCTGAGTGGCCTGGAAGTAGACTATCAGTGCTGAGCCCATCCGACTCTTGTGCTACAATCCTGACCTTCATCCAATGTAGTCCTAATGAGGTGGGCCGTGTATATTTCCTCCAGCCTTGACTTCTCCCAAGCCGACAATCTGAAAGCTGTGGCCCACGAAATAAGAGCAGCGGTGGACGGGCAGGAAAACAACAATAGATTGGACCCCGCACTGTTTACAGTTACAACATTGCTGTATTTACGCGGTGGGGTGGTTGGTGTCGCAGGCATAGTAACAGATCCAAGGACTTGGACAAACTGACGTGGGCTGTCTCAGCCAAGACATACGCTGACAGCTGGAAACCAGACTTACAGCGTCTGTCATATTTATATACGTCGGCGGCACTTCTTTGCCTTCCTTGCTGGCCACCGTGATTTCCTCCATGTCCCAAATGCTCAGGGTGGCGCCACCGAGTTGGGCCCATACGTCGCGCCATCCGTCTTCCTTGGCAGGTCTATGACCATCAGGCAGTCGTTCAATATGGCGCAGGAGAGGACCAGAGAAGTATATCTTATGCATATGCGCCGCATTAAGTTGTACTACAGACTTGATCTCAGGATGCAATGATGTAGGCGGAGAAACGAGCAAAGATTGAGTCTTTTCTGGTCCTTCTGGAAGCGGTTGCGACGCCATCGGTTGAAGTTTAGGCGGGGGGGGAGGCGCGGACTGAGGCGCTGCCTGAGCAGTCGCTGGGTTGGACAGGGGAGTCTGATCGCCGGACTGGGATACGTCAGGCCCCGAATGAGGAGTTTCGTTGCGAGATTTGAGGAAGCTGAGAAAGGTGGAAGAACGGAAGGCAGTGAATTGGGTGGGTTTGGCAGAAGGATAAGGAGAGACATCTGAAGACATTGGGCGATGCAAAGTCTGGAGAGAGGTGGGACGGGTGTCTGCGGGAGGGGAGTGGAAGTCGTGGTTGACAGGGATAGGAGCGGAGCTACGTTTAAGCTGCTGTAGCTCCGACGGAGGAATGAACGACCTATTCCTACTGTCCCATTGGGGGCTGGAGCTGGTGGTTATTGAGGCCATGATGGACCGGCTGTTCCCCCGACCGATTCACTCTCACCCTGGATCCCATCCCTCCTCCGACCTGCCACGTGCTCTCCCATCAACTCTGCCACGGCCTCTCGTCATGCTGTGCTCTCACTCTCAAAACGCTATCAAGTCCCTCACTACATGACTAGTGGACAAGAGTTACGCTCGGATCATCAGGGGTAATCTTAGCATTTCCATTTCTATGACAATAATGACAAATGACTTTTGCCGAGTGAATATCATGATCGCGCGACCTCTTCTGTCGCTTTGCGATCTTTTACCTTCGGCGCGTGCTCGTAATCCCCAAACCCCTGCGACGCCTGAACAACATCCTCAGGCGCATCCGGCTCAAGATGGCCTTGGGAATTACGCCGAGCGCTGTTCCTTTCCATCAGCAACGTTTCGAAATTATTACTCCCTAACTTACCGGAAGAATGTGTACGACAAAACGACATCGTCGAGGTTACGGCATGCGGGATCTTCTAGCACGTCTTTGTCGATGAAGAACAACAGTGGCATGTCAACCTCTTCTCCTGCGAGCAATTTTTGTTCCTCGAAGCAGAAGCACTCTACTTTGGCAAAGTACGGTGCTATCTGTACAGCCTGTGAGCGTCACATACCCTACCTACTTGACAGTCACGACGCACCCTGTCAGGCGTAACGTTGTACGTTGCAATGCCGATAATATCTTGGTTGGAGTTGTTCTTAGCCTTGTAGAAAGCCAAACTCGTCTCTCCAGGCAGGACAGAGACGTGTTTTTGCTGAGGAATGAATGTCCAAGGCAGCTGTTCTGACCGGTCCGCATTGAATTGCACTCTGATTCGCCGCGCACCTTCCACCGGAACGAGCCTGCTAGGTTCGAACTTGCCGGTGCTGACCACGGGTGTTCCGGCAAAGCCAGTAGCAGCACAGAACATGCGATACAGAGGAACAGCAGCATAACTGGAACCTACCGCAATAACTATCTGACAGGGTGTCAGAGCATGCGGACAGCACAAGAAGACGAGACGCACCACTGCTGCGGTGTACATGAACAAACTCCGATTCCGCTGAGCATACATCGCCCGAGCAGAGACAAACCTGGGTTTCTGAACCGGACGTTGTGAAGGCGTTTCTGTGGATGCGAGTCTCGAAGGAATGATTTGCCTGGAGTTTGGCCATCGTTGATGCCACGAGAACTCATAGAGAATTGAACGCGACCAGGTACAGCGGGTGGAGGCTTGACGAAAAGTCTTGTCCAATGTTCAAGCCTAAGGAAGAGAGGGTGCAGACATAAAGTGCTCACCTGGGTTCGGAGGGCCGAGTGGGCCGACAATATTCTCATATGCTGCATCCTACTGGAGAGTCGTCGACAGTGTGGAGAGCAGAAAACAAACAGTGCTCTCGGAGCTACAGTTATTATACCACGATTAGGAACCCAGTCGAAAGCCGTTGGCGTGGCGATCGTGGGACCTTTCCAACCACACCCGGAAGAGACCGAGTGACGGCAATGTGTGATGACTTGAATACTTTAAGCCAGTCTTAATCTGCGCAGCCCTGCTTTGACAACTCTCCTCATAACTGGCATCCCTCACCATGTCGAATGAGGCCTCATCTTCAAACACACCACAGTCCGCCGAATCTGCTCCTGTGTCAGATGCAGAGCTCGAGAGGCTGCTCAATCGCGAGGCCTCTGCATTCCAACGGGAACTCGAGGTTGAACGCATTCTTAAGGCCTTCAAGCTGAAGTGAGTTTTCCTCCTGCCTATCTGTATCAAAGCTGATCCAGATCTTGGCGTCAGCCCATATGATATCCTGGACCTCGGGGAATCCGTTACGACCGAAGACGTGAAGAGGAAGTATCGGCAGCTCTCTCTGTGTGAGCATTCGACACCATATCGCAAAACCCTCCGTGGTATTCGTGTTCGCTGATGCGTCCATGACTCGTACGTTGTTTGGCATACAGTTATCCATCCTGACAAGACTCCACATCCCCGTGCGTCAGATGCTTTTGATCTTCTCAAGAAGGTATGTATGCATCCCCATTAGGTTTTCGCGCTCACACTGTCATTCTGAACGTGTATATTTCAAGGCCGAATCCGAGTTGAGCGAACCGGCAAAACGTGAAGAAATCGACGCTGTAATCACCCAAGCTCGTACTCTTCTGTTGAAGGGCATGTCTCTTCCGACCTCAACTACTGACGACCATCCCAAGCTGAAAGGCCTCGACCCCCCTTTCAAAGTACAACTTAGGGTAAAGTCGAAGGAGTTACTTATTGAGGAGGAGCTCAGGCGCCGAAAGTGAGTGCTTCCCTTGCGTCATCCCGCCATCAATATATCCGACTTGATTGCCCAGAGCCGTCAAGATGAATTTGGCCAATGAGGGCTTTGAAGCGCGTAAGAAGGAAGAAGAGGTTGCCACAAAGAAGCGCAAAGCGGAGGATGATGCACGATGGGAAGGTGAGCTCCGATATCCATATCTATTTGACACCCGCCTAATATTATTTAAGCAACTCGCGAGCAGCGCGTCGATAGCTGGCGAAGCTTCTCAAACAACTCCAAGAAGAAAAAGAAGCAGAAGGCCAACATTTTGGGATGATGCCGTGTTCACTGACATATCCCCCCACTTCTTGTATGGTGTTCTGTATAGTCAGCTATCAATAGATGCATATATTTCAAACTGCAAGCAACGAGCATACCAATCTGATACTTCAATGACTTCGCCCTCATACTCTTCGATAGCCTGACGTGCCCGCTGGCGTCGTTGCGATGACCATTGCGTGTAGTTCTCCTTGTAGTCGTCTTCATCATCTTCTATTAAGATGACTTCCGGGGAAACGGGCCTTTGCGTTTGGGAGCCAACGTCGGACTGCAGGAGGGGATTGGCCGTGTTACTCGAGTCAGCTTGTCCTTGAGTGGACCTCATGGCTTGCGAATGCTGCTCCTCTAGCCTATCCAAAGACTCCAAGATCGTATCGTCCAGCGGATCGTCGTCGAAGTAATCCATACTTGACTCCGATCGTAAAGCCGTTGGCACATGGACCGTGGGCGTAGGTAACTCATCGGACATAATTTCAATGATGCTGTCGTCGTCAACTGGAATGGGGGCGGCTGTTCTTCGAGGCGAGAATAGTTGCTCTGCATTGAGCTGTGCTACTGTGCGGGCGGTGGAAGTAGAAACAGCGGTCGAGCCCGAAAAGTATCCTGAGCACCTTTGTTCAGATGGTCTGAACGTAGTGCTGGCCGACTTGATGGAGCGTTCCCTCTTAGAAGGCCGGCTTAACGTGTCGTCGTCGTCGTCGTCGTCGTCGTCGAGGAAGAGAGGCATGCGTGGTGATGGAGGGTCTGGATCTGGATCGCGACGCCGCTTTCCCGCTGCTGTTCTAGATGTGGGAGCAGACCTAGTTGGTGCGGGTCTTGCTGGTGCCGGTGGACCACTGGTCGTCGATGTTTCTGGGTTCGATGCCCTGAGAATGGTTGAATACGAGATAAAAGAGAATGCAGGTTATGGCCCATACTGCAGTCGTGACTTCAGTCCCTGGGCGAAAATCTCGTCTCGCATGGAATCTCGGTCGTTTGTACCACCCTTTACTATTGTATTTGCAGGTTCTAGAAAAGCCATCTTCCTCCGAACGACGACATTTTTTAGCTGTAACTAATGAACGCAGCGGTATTCAAGCACTCCGAATAAGGAAAGGGAGCTGTTGATAGCATACAAAATTACCTTGTATCCCAAAGGTGTTTCTCCAAGTACGAGCTCAGGCAACTTACAAAACTCGATTGCCTTCATAGTAGTTGTGCCGTCAGTGATTTCGAGATGCAGCATCGATCGTGGATATTTCGTGACCCGCCCGTCATCCTCTTCGTCTCCGAGTCCAGCTAGATCAGCCTTATCGGTAATTGCTTGCCTTATGTTCAATAGGCTGTATGCACTGTGTCCGATCTCTGTGATGGCAGAGATTTCGACAAGTATAGGCGGGCCCCTGAGCTCCATGCCATCGGACAACCTTTCCGGTAGACCAGTTCCGCCTACCATTGAATCAGATAGATTTGAGTGAAGCAGCTGCTGCTCAACCATGTGGATAATTTTGTCGATGTCCTTGGAGGGATTTAGGTTTTCTGATTCCACAACATAGTCGTAACAGCCTTCAAGCCACACCTATCATAACAGGGGGAATGCAAGTGATGTTGCCATGTGAAATCTCTGGACACATGAGTATGCTGGAGTCTTACCTGATCAACTTGCGGTTTAGGATAGTGTTGGCTCAGCCATCGGGTGACCTGGGCCGGAACCATCGAACTGCTCTGACTGTAGCCTGCAGTTGTCTACTACGAATTGTCCAGCGGCAATATTTCTGACACGTGAGGAAACGCGTGAAAAGTTACATTCGCCATTTCGCGTTCAGGACTGAAGCCACGTGAAAAGCACATGACATGGCGCTTCGCGTGGTAATATATTTGATACTCTCGATAATAGAGTCGATATACTTTCTCGACTTCTCATACTGTAGCTTAGTTAACTTATTATTATAACTTACACACACCTCGTCAAGCAGATGCATGCCTTCTACCACCTCCCGTGCGACAACAAACTGTTTATTGTACGGTACGGCCGTGCACGATGAGTGTAAAACCATGCCTACATGAATCTCCCAGGCTCTCACCTTCTGATATCGTCGTACGCGTACACGACTACAAGCGCGCCTATAGGTGCTTGCTTGTGCACCACCACCAGCACTAATAACCAAACAGCCAGACAGTACAACTAACATTCAGGTACAGAAAGATGTGGAGGGAGTAGATGCAGCGGAAGCTGTTGTAGGAATATGCATTCTACGCGGTGCTCAGGTCCATGCTTCGGATCTTCGACTGGTCTGTTGATACAGTGGCAGGGCTAGCAATGGTATGCTGTTAGCTCTCTTCAAAGTTCATTCATCGGGGGACTCGTTAACATGATGTGCAGTTACGAACATGGTCATTCTTGCCGTGGGTATCTGCGACCTAGAGCAAGCCCCAGTCAACGATGGGTATCTTGTGCTCGAGGGAAGGGGAACTTCCTTCCACACTCAATATGAGTCATCACTTGACAGTCGTGACTCGTTCGTTTCGAACGACATCCTTCCAGATGTGTACACTTGCCGCTGGTTTCGGTCGCTGATCTCATACAAAAAGACAGTTGAGTTGTTTTGTGTAACTTGCCCTGGCAACGGTATAATCACTCGTCTACAACAACAGTGGCGAATTCCGTCACCAACAGAGAGAGTTAGCGGCAACGTACGTAGATCACAAAGGATCGAACCTGGGATACGCAAAGGGTGGCTGGTGGCCGGGGTTTTCAAGTTTAGTTGGGTCGGAGCTCTTTGGTCAACGTGCGAGGGTAACATTGTAGTGCTTGAAAGGATCACTCAAGACCATCTGGCCTCCTTCCGACCTGAATGCCGACAGTGCCGCCCCTGCTGCCCCGTCGCCGGCCTCTACTCTCTTTCCCCTAAGTCCGGGTCCATTTTCTGCTGTGTATGTCTCGTATGGGAACATGGTCTCTATACAGACAATCATAGATTTTTTTAAAAAGGATCGAGCCTCTGAATTCACATCCTAAACACCCCGAAGCCCTTCGCGTCGTCGTACCGCTCGCCCGGGAGGAACCGCGCTCGCGCGCCGCGAGAGCGAGCCCAAGGCCGACGACACCGCGCGTGTCCGTGGGCTTGATGTTACCATCGTCCCATAGCCGTGTAGTGGCATACAGCGACGTAGACTGTGCTTCAATCTCGGCCTTGAGAGAGGCATGCTGCGTGGGGTCGCTGACGCCGAGTCGATGAGCGGTAAATAATGTGAAATGACCAGACGCGTACTGCAAGACCGCCTACATGACTTGTGAGAGTTGGCCCGACCCCATGACAGAGACCTTGGCGTTCTAAGCCACCAATCAATAATAGGATAACGGTACAGGCGCTGAGCTAGCCTAGAAGACGCACCGGCCACATCCACAAGAAGCGCGGGGAATACCAACCAAAGTGATCAGCAGGATGCAAGTTTGATGACACAGTATTAGCACTTACAGCACGGCCAGCCATACCTGCGTTTTATTTTTGAGTCAGGCGATCTGTACACTGACGAGAAGAGTGCCTCACCGTAGTTCCCTGCGCCGAAACTCAACAATAACGGTAAACTTAGGCACATCTGCACACGCGACGGCGCGGGCCATCTAGCGCCGTCCTTGGCGATTCCCCCCTTCTCTGCCTTAGAACCAACCATGTAACTGGTGACATTCATGAGGAAGAGTGGTGGGATCTGGCGCTGGGAGCACAGTTGGATAAAGTGAGTCGCCTTGAGCGCCGACGGCGAAACGAGGATGCCGTTGTTCGCGACAATACCCATAGGGTAACCATGGATGTGGGCAAAACCCTGTGTCGTGCTGCGGTATTAGCAAGTAAATATAGCACGGGTACCGGGGAGTCGCATACCGACCGTCACCACTGTCCTGCCATACTCCTTCTTGAACTCGCGGAGTCGGCTCACATCGACGATGTGTGCAATGACATCGCGCATCTCAAAAGATTGCTTCAAATCGGTGCTAACGATGCCGTGGAGCTCGGAAGCTGGGCAGAGAGGATCTTCTGGCGGGACAGGGGGGCTGGAACAAGGACGAAACATGGGACAGCCAAAGAAACTACGGGAACGTCCGTACTTACGGGTACTTCCCGGCCCCCAGCCTTGCCGAGGTCACTTATGATACCTCTCGCAATGGTAATGGCATGTTCATCATCCCTTGCAAGGTGATCCGTCACACTGCATTCGCTCGAGTGCATCTTGCCTCCCCCAAGAGTTTCCTCATCGTGGCCGCCTTGATAAGCTGTGGACCCGCCAGGAAGATGCGTCCTTGTTCGCGAACAATGATGTTTTCGTCGACCATTTCCGGGACGTATGCACCACCTGCCAGGGATCCCATCAACGTGCCAGAATGACTGCGCACCTGCTACGGAAATCCCATGTACAAAAGATATTTGCGGGATTCCGAGCGCAGACATCTGTGCCTGTGTGCGGGAACGCTTGGCTGATGGAAAGAGTGACTTAGGGCGCGCGAGACGTACCATGTTGTGGAAGATGCGGCCAAAATGCTCCCGGCCCGGAAAGACCTAAGTGTGTTACATCATGGTTGAAGACACTGGCGTCGCAAATGGCGTGAGGGGAGTGACCCACATTAGCTTGATGAGGCAGTGCGGCGCCGCCAGACGTGGTTCAGCATATGATACAAGATGGTGAGATTAGGTTCGTATCCAGGTATATGCAGGGTGGACAGTGCTCTCGGGCAATCTCCTGTGCGCGCAAGTGTTTCTTGTACTGCGAGAAATGTACATGGCTATCCTGAATTACAAGGAAGCGGCTCATGGACCGTTAGGAACCACCCTTTACGGTTGCATCATTGACAGTAATCATACACTCGCGTCCAGCTATTCGGCCAATGCCAGCAATGATGCCGGCGCCGGGGATGTCGTCAGCATACACCTCATGTACGGCAAGGGCAGATAGTTTGAGGAAGGGCGTATGAGGATCCAAGAGCAACGCAAGGCTAGAGAAGTGGAAGGCTATTGGCGGATACAGGGCAGCGATATCAGCATCACCGTTCACGGGGAAGCTTCTTGCCGACCTTTCTCATCCGTTCGGAAGCTTTCGCACCCCCTCCAAGCCTGGCTAGGGCGATTCGAGACTCGACATCCCTGACTAGGTCGTCCATGGCCTTGGCTTTGGCCTGGAACTCGGAGAGGGTAGCACAGAGGTATGATACGTGCGTCGGAGTGGTCGGGGTTGGTAACCGCGCCGCATTGCTAAAGCATGAGCGGCCCTAGTTATATGAATCTTGAGGCACGAATGTTGCACATATCTACTCTGCCTCTGGGAGACTAAAATGCACCCACCGCAATCGCAGCATCTCACCTCATGCCCATTGCTTATAGCCTCTTTTCTTTGCAACCCAAAATGCTTCCATCGGACATATAGCATTCGTGCGTATTGTATCCGACAACTCTGACGCACAGACAACCTGACCCTTTCCAGCCTCAGTCGACGCATTGCCCGTGTCCTTGCACGCCTCTCATTCAGCATGCCACACACCACTGCTCCCATGTGCACGGAAGCCACAAAATATACACTACGCATGTTCACTTCGTGGCATATATGTATACGGCTGTGTTTGCCATTATCTACTACTTCCAAGGGTGAGACAGAGACGCTGCAGCACAAGCATCCTCAGCGATGAAGAGGAAAGAGGTGCGATGGAACTCGAACACTCGGTCGGGAAGCTCGTGGCACAAAGAAACATGACGCCGAGTGTAAGGCAAAGGAGGCCAACGGATGCGACTGTAGTCGCAAGTTGGCATAGGTGGGTTGCAGAGATGCACGTCGACTTGTCTACATCATCTACAGATCCCGCACCAGGTGCATCATTCCATGTCACACGCATGTTACACGCGGACTGGCGCGCTCGCATTCACAAGTGTGAAAGCCGCTAGGTCTTCACACTACCTTAGCAAACCAAACCACCTCACAGTGCTCTGCACTCCAGATATGCATTCCACGACATGTGCCCATTAAACTACTCTGTCATGTCGTTTAATGCCATCGGAAGTATACACCACCGCTGCTCTCCTTTGCTCATCGTTTCTCATCCTTGTCCCCGTCATCACCGTGTCCATATGTGCCGCCACTGCCACCACCCTTCCCTCCTCACCATCGTCATACATCACTGATCGCTGGCAGCCGCCACTGCTCACTTTGACGGCTCACCAGCCGTTGCACGCCCTTGCCACCATGTCCATACGCGTTGTCATATTGCATACCCAGCTCGTCTCGCAGGTATCATGTATCTTTGAGACTGGGGCTGAATTCACTCAAAATGTCTTGCGGAGAGTCTGGAGACACAAAGGACTCAGTGGCGATGCCTGCTTCACATTTGTAGTAGGCAGGAATCACAGGGGTGGCCAGGGACAATGATATGAGTGGACAGGTTGCACCATTGAGTGAGGGTACATAAGAGGTCTCAAACAAAGTATATCACCGAGTCTAGACAATTTTTCTTGCACATGGAATGCCAGTGTGACCGGGGGGATAACTATAGCTGAAGAGATGGTGTTACCTTTCCCAATTTGGCTCAAAACACCACATAGGACGCTGTCTTAACACTGTATGGGTTTTCACTAGGCTTGGGTTCACTGGGATGACCGGGAGTAATGATACTACTATAAATGGCAGAACACTTCCATGACAGAGGTTCCAATGCCTGTCGAGAACTCATCAAAAATCTCCTCCGATTTCTTTCAAAAAGCCTGGTGCAGGTTCTGTGGAGGCAGAGGACATTTGCATGATGTTGTAATAGTGTTCGTGGGAGGTAGTGGTTGCAGAAACAGCCAGGGAAGGAGCGGGATGGCATGCGTTGTAGGTCTGAGACACCAAAACGAAGTTGGGCTCGTTACTTACTTCGGCATGGTTATAATCACGCGCACTCGTGTCGATAGGACTCCGAGTTGTGTTATGGTGCAGCACGGAGTCGATCAAACGCGAAACCGGCAAGATACAGGGTGACGAGTCGATGGTGACGGGATATGGCACAGCAGCAGGTAGGGGAGAATGAACCGGCTCGTTTCCAGCCTTTCTGTGGCCTAAATCGCGCGAGCGCGGGCTCAACGAGTATAGGAGACGCTGAGTCACAACTTATCTTGAAACGCACTATCGGACGGGAAGCCGGCGAGACACGGGGCGAAGAGTCAAGGGTGACGTGAGACGACGTGGCGGTGGGGACAGACGACGTTACCCGTTCGTTTTCGACTTGGCTATGATCAGATTCACGCACGGGGGTCCGACGGGTAGAGGTCACGCTGGGCTACGTTGCAGAGCGACATGGCTTCGAACGGGGCCGAAGCGGGCGAGAGACGAGGCACATCTGCGGCGGGCACGTAATGTAGTGCAGCGCGGGAGAATGATAAGGGGGTGGCCTTACTTTCGACTCGAAGATTGCGGACGCGTGGTACCAAAGAGACGAGCGGGCTCCGTGGAGCGACAGGAGGGTGCGCCGTGCTGAGACAAGAGGGTGAAGGGACACAGCGACGACGGTGTTAGACGATGGCAGGGAAGCGGGCTCTTGAAGTGACGATGGGCAACTCGGACGAGGGGGCGCACAAACGAGATGTTTGTAGCCTCGGGCGGGTCGCAGTGCGAATAGTTCGCGCTCGGTGCATGCAATGTACGTGGCAGCTGTGTCTTCAACGTAGGTGGGCAGATGGGACAAGGGTGGCACCGGTGCAGCGACAGGTATGACGACGAGCCGCGAGGGAGTCGAAACCACTGCGGGCGTGCTAACTAAGGGTGCAGGACGTCAGCGGAGGTGTGTGCGTCATCTGGGGCACAGGTTCGTGGTTGGCAGGTTCCGGGGTTAAAGGCAGCTTTGCATTAACGGTGAGAGCAATCGGCAACAGCAGCTGAATAGACATGGGCGGAATATCGCAGGGCAGTGTCGAAGGGCACAGGAAATTCGTAATACGAAACGAGCAGTGACGTCGACGGCTTCTCAAGATGGTGATCCGGGGGCCTGATCTGCAGGCACAGCATGATGAATGCAGGTATATTCTCTTGCAAATGCACTGAAGGCGCTTTCCTGCGGCCACATCATATTCAAGGCAGCATAAAGGACATAAATGGAATAAAAGGGGGGCATAGGTGGGAAACAGCGAAACAATAACAGTGAGTGCAGCTTTGAAGGAGCAGCTGAAGCAAGCTCGATAGTCAGCTGACTATCGGAAATTCAACGGCACCGGAAGGAGTTCGATCGAGAGCGTGATCGCAGGAGAACGAAAGGAACTGCGCGCAGCTGTGCGCGGTGCAAACGAGTCTGTAGTCAGACGTCGAGACATACTGGGTATGACGTACACTGCTGCGCATACGCGGACTGCTGGAGACATCAGGTCAGCGTCGGCGGCATCATACTGTCAGCGACTTAAACGAGTAGCCTCAAGGCCATATAGATTCAAGTAGCCGTCATGAACCAAGTCACTGAAACGATGATGAGCCATGCCGCCCATGCCAGATAGGGCGGGCATCAATATTACGTATGGCGTGATGACTTATTCATAGTTACTGCCCCCACTACCTCTACGTTATGTTGGGTACGTTCAAGGAGCCCGACAGAATTGCCGCCCTCCATTTTCCTTGAGGTTAATGAATCAGTCAGCCTTGCATCCTCATCCGGCTACGGAACTATGCATCCCGGCTGCCTACATGTCCGTGCCTATAAACCCCACCATGGCCTGACATTGGCCCATCGCCACTTTTCCTTGTCCTTATCCTTATCAACTTCACCACCAGCCGCCTAGACATCATGAGGTTCAGCGTCCTCTCCGCATTCATTCTGGCTCTCTTGCCAATTGCCTACGCTCAGGACAATGACACCGCCGCTGTGCTTCAGGATCTTATAAATGCAAAGATTATACCCAACGTGGTTCCAAATTTCACCCCAGCGTTCCCCTTTGAGGTTGTTTTCACTGATAGCTCAGGGTCAAGATTCCCCGTGACTGCTGGTGCAAATCTAACCACGAACCGTACGTGTCTGTTTGAACCCAACAACTTGAAATCCTTGTTGACATTTCCATATAGAGACGGCCAATATACCGTCATTTACCTTGAGGTCGAAAAGCAGCCTGATTATCGGAAAGCCATACCTCCTGGCTATTGTCGACCCCGACGCACCCACCCCTCAAAATCCGAACGCGTCTGAATTCAGGTGAGCTGACTTTATTGTCCTCAACGGGCCAAGTGTCGCTGACATTGCTGGATCGTGGACAGGCATTTCTTGGGAGCTGACTATGCCAGCACTGGCCTCACGAACGGACAGTTCGTCCTTGCGAACCAGTCAAACATCACTACTTTGACGGACTACACGCCCCCTGCACCCGCAGTGACATCCCCCCCGCACCGGCAAGTGCTACAAATACCTCGTTATTTCATATTTTAATAATAACATTTTTGTAGCTATGTTGTCCTCTGCTACTTACAAAGTTCAATTGGCGTAGCCCCGCCTGCCAGCTTCAACCCCGCGAACCGCTCAAATTTCAACATCACATCGTTCGTGAACTCAGTTCCCGGTCGAAACTTCACATTAGTGGCAGCCACCTATTTCTTCGTCAGCGCCAACGATGTGGGTATCCGCTTGTCCCAAAGCCCATGTCGCGAACTAACCCTTGTTCTTTAGACAATTGGTAGCGTTGCACCAAACATCGTGACTGGTGATCCTCCTGCCACCTCGGGGACTGCACCTGCAAGTCCTTCTGGATTGAGCAGCAGTTGAAGTGGTGCTATGAAACTCGGCACTGCCGCTGCCTGGTCCGTTGTGGCAGTTCCCAATGCTACGGGTGCTCTGCTTCTATGAGATCGCCTATGTATACGTACGTCGTGCTACGGCAACTTAAGACCCGACTAGGACGTTTTCACTCTTCGCCTCTTCTTTGACTATTCGCTCCTACGTCCACAGATGATCGGTTGTAGTGGCATAGACCGGATGTGATTATCCTACCGTACCTTAATGCATGTCGTCAGGATTATTTTTTTTGGCGGAGTTGAAAGTTTCAGACAGGTAACACAGGTTATCTTCCGAAACCAGACTAAGGAGTTTCACCTTAAAGTCGATAGAGTAGAGCCGCTCCGAGGAAATGCAATTACGCATGTCTGACGTTTGATCAGGTGTGTGGGGCTCGGGATGGCCGACAGTCAGGCTAACGGTTATGCCCAGAAGGGCGCTCCACTCCCGTACCCACTTAAACCTTGGTGGAGAGAAGCTAGTTATCAGGGAGACTGGGTTCGTCCCACAGTGTGCCTTACTAGGTTCATAAGATGAGGCAGGCTGGATGGGCTTTAATGCCATATCGAGCGCGTTCACACAGTGGTTTCTAATCTCAGGTAGTAAGTAGGTTTAGTTAGACAGGGTCACATTCTCGTTGGAGCAGAGCTTCCAGATTAAATACAAAGATTTGGATATAATAATAGTGTATAGACGGTTTTCCCCGAGTTTTCGACCTCCAGAGAGTCGAAAGTCAGTAATGCCGCAGGAGGTCAGAACCTTCGACGCGTTAGGCGAGAGCTCACGTGAATAGCACGTGATAAGGCTTCGTCAGTCCAGGGGAGGTCCGCTCTAAACCTCCAGGTTATCTGGAACGCCGAGTTTATATGTTTTTCTTGTCGTCCTTTCTTTCTCGCATGTCGGGTTCCCTCTCAAGGTCCTCCTACACGCCCTCTGCTCTTCGGGCCTCCGCTAGCGTCTCCAAACCCTCGCCATTCATTCGACCGCGCCTTCCCGTACCAGACTTGCATCAGACCCTCAAGACATATGTACAGTCGCTCGTCCCATTCCTCCTTGAACAAGAAGCTCGCGATGGTATCTCCTCCGAAGCTGCTTTTCAGAAAAGACTCGAGTGGGCACGAGACTTTGAGGAAGGAGTCGGTGCTCAGTGTCAGCAGCGATTGCTAGGTGTGCACTTGTCTTGCCTTCGGCAACCTCGAATCATAACGCCTCACCAATAAGCCCTTGACAAGTCGTCACCACATAACTGGCTAGATGACACCATCTGGCTCAGAAAGGCATACCACGAATGGCGTGAACCCCTCCTCATCAACTCTAATTGGTGGCTAGCCTTTTTCAATGACACTGGCATCCCGGAATCTGTACTCCAAGGGCGTGCCGCCTACCTAGACAGCGGTATCAACCCATGGCAGATCAGACGCGCAGCATGGTTGATCCATAGAACATTGGAATTCAAGGATAAGCTGGAGAAGTACGTTGCTCGTGCCCTCGTCCTTTACTATACTTGACATCATGAAGACAAGAGCTATACCCTGAAACTACACGTACCGGTAAGTCTATCCAACATTGTGATTGTAGCAAATAAACTTTTCTCGTTAGGCATCTGGTTTCGCGAAACCGTTTCCAGGATGTTCAATACGTGTCGAATCCCTCAGCCCCAGTGCGATGCTTTGAGCCCACAACCTCCAGCGTC
This sequence comes from Albatrellus sp. MG142, assembly GCA_003314695.1. Classification (NCBI taxonomy): domain Eukaryota; kingdom Fungi; phylum Basidiomycota; class Agaricomycetes; order Russulales; family Albatrellaceae; genus Albatrellus; species Albatrellus sp. MG142. The sequence goes on from QLPM01000446.1 coordinate 18,106, forward strand.
CTCTCCAGATGCTAGGAAGGTCCTTGTGCTTGTTTGCGACTGGCAATACGCCATAGACGTATACAGCCGTGATTTGGTGCTCCTTTCACCGAACAAAATTGAGCGACAACTCCACCAGGTGGTGAAAGATGTCGAACGACGTCTACAAAATGGCGAAAGGTCTATCCCAGTGTCCATTCTGACTTCGGAACACCGAGACCATTGGACCGAGGTATGTTTGGCCAATGGCAAAGTTCTTCACGAGCTCATCGCCCAGATAGAATCTAGGCCATCTTCTCTCACTTTCTCCTACCAATTCTGAAGTCTATCGGATCATCCAGCACTCACTGTTTGCCGTGAGCTTGGACAATCATACTCTAGGTTTACAGACTGAGAAGACTCTTGAGACGGCATCACGGTATCCCATTCCCGCAATCGAGTCTCGACAAGAGATCGATTTTCACCTGCACAACATACGCTCTTCCATCAACGCTCGTAATCGGTGGTTCGACAAGGCGTTCACGTACATCGTCGAATCCAATTCCAGGGCGGGCGCGATGGGCGAACATTCCCCTTGTGACGCCCTCGTTCCCAGCATTGTCGCCGAGTATGCCATAACTCAAGACATAGACGAAGTATTATTTGACCATCCCGATGCGTCTATTGCCTTCCTCAACACAAACAATGAAGGCGGGTGGGAAAGACTAGACTGGATTGTGGATGAGCGTGTGGTGAAAGCGTGTGAGAAAGCAGATCTCAATGCAAGGGCACTCATCGCAGATTCGGACGACAGTGTGCTCTGGTTCCGCGGGTATGGGTCTCATTGGATCAAAAAATCTTGTATGGCTCGATGTTTGATTTAATATTGGGATCTGTCACTGATGGCCGTGTTGTTAAGCTCGACTTTCTCCCGATGCTTTCATCCAGATGGCTCTTCAGCTTGCATGGTATAGAACGTGCAGGTCTTTCACGGCGACGTATGAGACTGCCTTGACTAGGGCTTTCCATCATGGGCGGACGGAGACGATACGTAGTTTCACCACTGACAGTCGAGCATTCGTACTTGCAATGTCCGATCCGACCGCTTCTGTGCGTTGTCAAACCCCCCTTGACAGATTTGCGCTTTTCTCATCAACATCTGCATTCTAGTGGCAAAAACGAGTTGCGCTGCTGCGCCGCGCCGTGCAGACCCACTCGTCCTTGACTCGTGAAGCTGCTACTGGGCGAGGCATTGATCGTCATCTTCTGGGGCTGCGGCTCATGCTTTTGCCAGGAGAAGCAGAACGCTGCAATCTTTTCGAGGACGAGCTGTTTGATCAAAGTCAGACTTGGAAGTTGAGCACAAGTGCGCTTGGTCCTGGAGATCTATTCCGGGGCACTGGGTACGTCGGTCACTGCGCACCAGGCCTCGGTCACTGATACCTCTGCATATGATCTACCAGTTTTGGTGCACCGTTACACGACGGCTATGGTATTAACTGTGTGTTACTTCCTGTCTCTTCTGTTCGTATCCCGCTAAGTTGTCTCAGATATGTGTGGACCGGATCTTATCAAATTTGGCATCGAGTCGAAGCATTCGAACCCGCACACGTCTACGGCTTCCTTCCAAGCTGCACTGTCTGAGGCTCTCCTCGACATGCAAACTCTATCTTCGGAAGAGTCGCGAGCGGATTCACACATCGCCGCCCGATTGTAACATGTAACAGATATATATCCCCATGTGGGCATATAGTATATACATGACATAGACGTACGATACTCGCTCTAGTACCTGTTTTACCTTTTTCTTCACCAACTAAAACCGTTTCCTTCAATTTACGGCAATACCGTCTATCACCACCCCGTTTCATAACACTTTCTTATGAGATTTCCGCGTGCCGCTGCTGTGGCTACTACCAGCTATCCCTCTCGATTAGAAGTTCCCGCCTTGCAAGTCCTTCATAGTTATCCAGCTCTCTTCACCGAACCTCTCTGCCATCTTTCCTACCAATGTTTTGGAGCCTTTGCCTTGAAGGAAAGCCTTGCTAGAGCAAATGTACATCCCTCGCTGGCACCGGGTTAACATGACGTTGGTACGGCGGAGGTTGTCAAGGAAACCAAGGTCTCGAGAACGGACGACGGAGATAATTATGAAGTGATCCTCATTCCCTACAACGAAATGTATCTAAGACCCTAGACTGAGCAAAGTTTCAAATTCGATGATCTGACCTTGGAACGAATCGACATTGAAGCACTTGTTTTGCCAGCCCAGCCCATTGTTCTTCAGTTCCTGTTCTATGAAACTGCGCTGTCCATCATATGGGGTTATTATTCTAAAAGGATGGTCCTCTTCCTCCAAATGTTTAGCAAGAAGCATCACAGCCTCAGCCTCTTTGACATTCTAAAATTAAGTTAGTCAACTCTGCTCCAGGAAAACCAATGTAGTAATTACCATCCAACTGGTTTCTTTATGTTTCTCCATACCATCTGCAACATCTATGAAATGGCATGCCATAGTTGCGGAGGAAACAGGGTGAAGTGGGTTAGAATTCAACTGATTTTCATAGACATGTTCAGATATGAAGTCTCCAATTCGAGGAGGCATGCGGTCTGAGCCAAGGTCAAGAAGAGGGAAATACAACACAAGCTAAAACCACTGACATTGGGTATCAAGGAAAATTGCGGAGGGGCGTAGGTGGGGAAGCTCGAAAATACTTTGTAATTTTTCATTATTTTCTTGACCAAAGGGAGGCACTGATGCACAGGAGGGCTCAGCAGTTAATTATAAACTAATCATGGCGATGACTTGCGTTGTTTATCATCCCCGATGAAGCAAACTTTTCTTATGGAGGCTTTGAAAATATTAAGGACAGGGACATAATCACCAATATCAATCTGACTAGCCTCATCAATAATGAGACTGATGACAGGTACACATTTCATGACCCCAATGTCACGCAGACGCTGGCTAGAAACCATACTTAGAGTGCACAAGATGACTTGGGCATCCCCAAGCATCTTCCGCAGTACTGCAGAAGATTTTGGAAGTTCATCAGAGCGAATAACATTTCTGGAAACTACTCTGTAGAGATGCTCATGCCTGGCAAAATATATCACCATATAGATAAGCAACAGAGAAATACATCCCATACCACTCCACTTGAAAATCTGCAGAAACAATAAGCTTCCACTTGTCAAAGCCAATATCAGCCAGCTTCTCTGCAATGTTTTTGACAGCAACATTGGATTGTGCCATCAACCAGATGCCCTTTTGACCAGCAGCAATAGCAGAGAGGACATAGGTGGCAATGACAGTAGTCTTGCCAGTCCCAGGAGGACCCTGGATGAGGAGAACTCTGGAATCAGGGGAGGAAGAGAGCATGCCATTGACAGCAGCTATTTGAGAATCATTGATGGGATACTTCAAATCAGGGGCAATAGGAATTTCTTCTTTTTTACCAGCAGCAGATTTAGCAGATTTAGCAGAGGAAGGATCAGAGAATGATTCAGGCCACACAACAGTATCTGTAGTCTTCCATATGATTTGAAGCCAAGGGTTATCAAAAACAGGCTTCAGGCCCTGCAAAGCGTGAAGGAGAGTCATGGCCCTCTGGGCCTGAGCTTGAGTAGGGGTATCACGGCCAACGGTTGTCATAGAAGTAACAGTTTTACCATCCAAATCAGCATTAGTGGATACTTTGGCTTGTCTTCCAGCGACGTTTGAAGCCTCTCCAGAGACTGTATACTGCCCTGATGCAGTCTGGACTTCCATTCTAATATTCTAGTTTCTATATACGTATGAATAATGAGACGCAGAAACATAAAAGCATACCTTTGACTGATTTGACACCCTATTCTGAAAGCGCTGAGAAGTAACCTGCAAGGCACCATTCTTAGCATTCCACTCCGCAGTGAACTCATGAGAGGTTGTGGATGATCTCTGAATTTCGGATTGGTAAATATCATAGGCATTCTTGGCGAGAAAGGTTAATTGCTAGAAAATATCAACTTCTGCACTCGTCAAAGTAGCTTGGTAACGCTCACCTGCTCGTTAAACTTCTTAGTGCTGATTTTAGGAGCTTTATAGAAGTGATCTTTTGCTTCGTCCAACCCAGCAATGTACGAGGCAAGCCAGGCCCTCTGAGCTAGTGCAGGAACTTGATCGGGTTCGAAAGTCATATTCTCGAATGCAGTCACGATGTTCTCGGAGTGAACGACCCATTTGTCCCCAACAGCGAACTTCGCAGAGCGCTCCGGAGCACGGGTTTTCAACGGGAATGCAGACTGCACGTCGATGCCATTGGTGAGATGGATCTGGTAGTAGTGGTAGAGCAGGAGGGTGATGGGCGCGAGGTCGAAAGCGAAGAAATCCGTGTTGTCGTGTGCGAGCACCTCGTTGTGCAGCAGGGTGCGGCCAGTGGCGTTGCGGACTGGTGCGACCTTCTCGCCGCGACCGGGCTTAATACTATACATGTCGACGATGAGAATTCGGCTATCGACACAAAGAGCGATAGCGAGGCTTCCGCCAGACTTCGAGTATGCCATCGCAAGTCCTACAGGGTGGAGAGAGCCCTGATTGGTACCGAAGAGACGCGCGAGATGCGCGACTTGGAGATCAGACTCATGGGTGATCTCGACGTTAATCAGGGGAGTGGGGGCATCAATGAGATTCTGGTGGATGGTCCTATTTGCTGCGCGGCGGGGAGGCATGGCGTTAACTGACCGAAAATGTGGCGGCGAGTAAGGAATGAAAGGGCAAGACGGAAATCGAGGCAAGAGTGATGAACGAGAACGATGAACGAGTTAGAGAAGAGTGACAAACCTTGAGGAGAGTTTGTGGGTTAGAGGAAGATGGACGACGAGCAAGATGGACGAGAGACTACGAGCTTCACAGGAGGCCAAGCCAGAAAACAGTCAACTACAGCCCGTGCCTTATCGATTACTCTGTCCGTATTGAGGAACAAAGACACGGGCGCGCGTAGCACGCTTTGATATTGCGCTTTCAATGCAAATACCTCATGCGTCCCTCGAATAAAGCGGTGCGGCGATTGCGAATGTTTTGACGATTACTATCTGAACAACAAGAAAGACCTATGCTATACCAGCCTATATGAAGGGTAAAGATACGAGGTATCGTACACATCGTGGATACATAGCGTAAATCAGCGGAAATCTAAGAAACATATCTACGAACCTCAACCAGCGTGTAAATGAAGCAATATGTACTCGCTCCCCTTACTTTTTGGATTTCTTCTTCTTCGCAGCTTTCTTCTGTGCTTTGGTCAGGAAGCCTCCGGACTTGTCGTTATCGCCGCCATCGTTCCCATCACCTTCATCTTCGTCGTCACCTCCAGTGGGAGTCGCAGACGCTGTGGGGGTCGCAGACACGGCAGTCGTCGGTGCCGTAGACTGCCTCTTTACGCTTGCGTTCTGCGTATCCAACGTGAGGTGTTTCTTCGTTGCGGCCGCCTCTTCAGGTGGGTTCGTCTCACTGCCTCCTGCCGCAGCCTCCCCACTTGCTCCCCCACTTGCTCCCGCATCCATCTCTGCCGCTGGCGTCTCTGGGGGCGGGTTGGAACCCTCGGCAGGCGCTTCGACTACGGCCTCGTCGGCCGTGGTATCTTGTGCTTGAGTCTCTTCTGCCGTCGGTTCGGTCGCACTGACCACCACTTCTGCAACCTGTGCCTGCGGAGCTGGTGTTGAGGAGAGATCGGCGAGCTCCGTAGAAAGCCTGTTCTTCGCCGCGCCTCCGCCTAGGACCGACGAAATGCCCCAACCAGGCGAGAAATTCAAACCACCCCAACCAGGAGATTTTATTAAAGATTCCGCTGCGGGGGTATCACTGCCTCCCAAACCGCCCCATCCTTTCATATTAGCCGCCAGAGTGGACAAGCCGTCCGCGAGCGAAGGGACTATCGAGCTGAGAGGATCAAGCGTCGTCGAAGCACCACCCGAGTCACCGCCCGCTGTGCCAGCCTGCTCATTAGCAGCACTTTCAATGATTGCAGGCATCTCTACTGGTGCAGCGGGTTCGGTGGCTGGCTGTCCAGGTTGTTGGGTCTCTACCGTTTGGATAGCGTCATCAGGCGCGGCATCTACGGATGCGGCTGGTGCTTCAGGTGCAGCCTCGGCAACAGGTGGAATCGATTCCACTACAGAGGCAGGTGCTTCTTCCTGCGGGGGCTCTTCTGATGCAGGGGGCGCAGGTGCAGGGGATGCGGCTACAGGCTCAGATTCGGATGCAGGAGGCGCAGTTGCAGGCTCGGGCTCAGACGCAGGAGTTGGTTCCTCGACCATAGGTGTCATCGAGCCCCTAGGAGTCGGTGCCTTGCTAGGAAGCTTGCTTGCAAGTCTGCTGGGGACCCTGCTGGGAGCCTTCGATGCCCTGGGTGTCGCCCCCTTCGTTGGTGTGGCCGCGGTTGGTGTCGCAGCCTTTGTCGGAGTGGCTGACTTCCTCGGTGTGCCCGAGGCGGATCTTGTCTTTGGCGTGCCTGCCGCGGGTAAGTCAGGTTGGGACTCAGGCGGGGGATTGGGAGTGGCTTCTGCTTGCGGCTCGGGCTGGGTCCCTGGAGCAGGCTGCGGTGGCGGGGGTTCCTGTTGCGGCTGAGGCGTCGCGGCACCAGTCCCGTTCTGCTTCGGCGTTCCTGCAGGCTGGGCAACTGTGGTCTGCGATGGGGTCGCTGCTCCCTTAGGTGTTTCGGTCTGTGACAGTTGAGTGGCGGGAGCTTCGGGAACGGATTCAAGGTTGCTCTGAACCTTTTCACTTGGGAAAAGTCCTTCTGGTGGGCCTGACGGTTCCAACGGTGATGGCAAGACCGACGCGTTGGTCGAAACAGGATTGGAAGTGATAGAACCCCACACGGAGGTAAGCGCCTCGGCCAACTGACCACTGCAACGGGACGAAGTCGAATCGCTTTGTTGAATGGGAGGAGCGAGTGGTAACTTGAACGAGCCCGGGATGCTTCGAGAAAGCGGTCGCGATGCGCCTGCGCTCGGAGCAGTGCTTTCACTCTGCTTGCCGTTCTCTTTCTGCTCCTTATTCTCCATCTTCTTCTCCGGTGGTGAGGTCAGGGTTGAGGACGACAAGCGGGACTTGACCTTTTCGGGCGGAGAGTCGCCGTTGCGGGAATCGGAGTAGACCTTTTCAGCTACAGGCAGCTCGGTTTCGCGGGGTTGGGACGGACCTATATCGTCGCATGAGGGTGTGCGGGACACGGTTGCAGACTGAATCCTCTCGGAATGACCAGACGGGGATGGGTTAGCTGTGTCATCCTCGGATCCGCCACTATCGGGCGCGCCTTCATCGACGCGGTGACCGCTCTCATTGTATACGATAGATGCTGGCCCACTATGAAATATCTATTAGCATTAGAAACTCAAGGATCCACACGACTCACTATCGTGTTACGCCCTAAGAGTCCGAATACGTTCATGTAAGAAATAGAAACATGAGGCGAGATGGTCAAGACACGCTTACATCGTCAACCCACTTAATTCGTGCCTTGAACTCCGTTAAGCCAAAGTGGATTTCCACACTGAACACAATAGTCCAATATGTCTTGCCGTTCTTTCCTTGCTTAGGCTGCGCACTGCCACTCAACGGGGACAGGTCAGCCTGCACCATGCACAGCGTCGAAAAGTCGCCTCCCTGGCGAACAATCCACTTTGGAACTATATCGCCGCCGCGGTAGCACCAGATCTCCACTTCGAATACCGACAGGGTTGACATGCTTGTGACTTCGGTACAATATTTCCTGCTGAACACCGTCGACTCTTTGACGCGAATGCTCTGCAGACATCGTGAAAAGTTACGACGAACATAACAAATGGCGACTATCACAACATACCCTAGCGAGGATACAATCAAAGGCATCCGCCAACAGCCTCGGACCTGAAGGCAGCTCACACAACCGATCCTTTCTAGCGACGTGGTCCGGATCCTGGGCATCATATTCTCGGAGGAACTCAACGCCATACATGAACTTGGACATGCGGGCCGAGACATGGTGATCGCAGTAGAATCCGATTGCTCCATCGGCGACGGCCTTTGATCTTCACACAAATCGGAGTCCAGTCGAAAATGTGAAAGGGAGGACGAGAGGCTTACGTCTGACTATCGGGCCGACTTACAGTCACGCCTGCAGGTGCCAGACGCTCTTGCAGCTGGCTGAAAAGCCAAGGGCTGGCTGCAAAGCCTCCCACAAGCCACACCGACTAATATTCGTAGCCCATGTCAGGGAAGATCATAGCATATTACAATATAGCGCTGCTGTACCTTGACAGTTCCACCGGAGGCTTGAATTTGTGCTTGGATTGAGTTCATAGCGGCCTCAATGGAGGGCTCGAATAGCGCTGCGACTTCATTACTGGAAAAGTATAATTTTAGATATCAAGCCTCATAGGAAATCGCGACATATGTTACCCAGTCAATTTGAGCTGACCACCACGAACGCCAACGCTCGAGTCTTTGTCAAAGGGCGACCCGAAGGGGATAAACTGGAGCTCCTTCTTGTCGCGGAATAAACGCTTGGTAGTCTCATCGAAGCGTTTGGTGATATGATCTAGTGAATCAGGTGTTCCATATTTGGAGCTCTTCAATTTTTCTGGGCAAGGGATCATGAGACCACGCAATTAGGATACGACAGATAACCCACCCTCCAGGAACTCCCGAGCTCGTCGGCTGACGAAGACCGAACCAGCAAATACACCTGGAAGCAATAGGCGTATAAGATCACAAGTCCATCTGTCGGAGCAACGGCGTACAGTCTGGAGGTGCTATTTCTTCCATCACAAGCGGGGAAGTTCCTCGGATCGCATATGAGCTGATATCAAGGGTCCCACCTCCTGCATCAGCGACCAGAAAGCCATGTTCTGAAGGATTCTGTGAGTCACCATCAATGGATCAGAGCCAGCGCAGGGAATAATAACTGAGCGACGAACCGAAAGAACGTCCTTGGCCAAGCCATTCAATACGCAGGCGTGCAAACTAGCTTCTCCTTCCGTTACAAAGCGTATTCGAGCCTTTCCCTCATTGGTGTCAGGGATCAGTTCACCATATACAGCGGCTCGCCGCATCTTGGTCTGCTGTGCGCCTTCCCATCCATTTGGATGACTGAGGACGAACTGCAAGTCGTTCTCTACAGCCTTCCACATCGCAGCTCCATTGGCGTGGGTATCGATAATGAAACTCCGGGTGCAGCGAAAGAGATATCCCAAGAAATCGCCGAATACTTTTACCGAACCCTTCCTGCGAGGGAGGGGAGGAAGACGCATGCCATTCATTTCCAGCTTCATGGACTTCGGGCGAAGGCGCAATTTGAAGCTAATGAAGGGTCAGAGACGTCTGAAAAAAAAAGGGCACAGAGAGACTGACAGTTCTACTTTGAGCCAACCGTTGTCTTCCGCGAGATCGACCATTGCGGCGCTATCTGCCTCTGCGCCGACAGCAGTCATCTTACCATCCTGATCGTAGTACATGACGCTAGGGATCTTGGAGTTCCCGGCGACATGTTCCTGGCCAGGGAAGCTGGAGAGGGAGGGGTGGTGAGGACGAGGCGTGACGGCAACGGTGAGGTCGGAAACTAATGCACCGAGTGACGCCATAGATCTTGGGAACCTCGCCAGGCTCGAGGATGGCATATGAAACGCCGCTAAAGGTCGTGCCAACGTCGAACGCGAGGACGAGGGCGCGTGTTGTGCCACTGTACGGTTTTCGGGTGTCTGCGGTGAGAGTCATGAAATATTAGCGAGGAGATCCAGGGTGCACAGAGGGGGTGCGAGGGAATATAAGACGAGGGCGAAGAGACGCGTAAAAGAGAGAAGATGATAAGAGGAAGGGAAAAGTCGGACACGAGGCATGTTGTTGGGTCGTAATGGGCGTTCGCGATGCAACGCGGGAACGGCGTGGCCAAGTTGTAGGCTTGCTACAAAAGATTTGTAGCCCGGGCAGCTTAAGTAATGCCTGCAGGCTTGCCTCGCGGCGAGCAGGCAGCGATAATCATGGCTGATTTCCCGCCGTTCTTTGTCGCTATTCGCTTTCTTCTTTCCCCTATATTCATCCGAAAACAAGCCCTCCATCGCCCACCGTAACTGTCTCTTCTTTGCCCCTTGCCCACTATTAATGCGCCCCTCCGCTAACTCACATGTCAAGGATTCCGATCGCTACCAAACCTCTGTCGAATTCTTCACCCTTCGCAGCCCTCTCCTCTCTTTCCAGGGCTTTACCCCTTCCGATCCTCTTGATAGGGACGATATCCCGTCCCGCGCAAACAACCTGACGCCTGTCAAACACAGAGTCGACAAGCTGCCGCGCAACAGCCGTGCTTCCAGACGTCGCAGGGGCGATGCGGCCACATCCGTCGGTCAGCCTGCTTATACCCCCTCTGCATCCCCGCAACGTCCCCAGGAGTCTCCTAATGCACAGCTCGCATCGATGCGCAATGAGCTCGAGGCCGTCCAGAGCATGCTCACGGACACTCAGAGCAAACTGAGCGAGACCGAGCTCGCGCTCCAGCAGTCCCTCAGCGAGACGTCGCAGTATGCGATACGATGCTCCGAGCTCGAAGACATTCTCAACTCCCGTAACGAAGAGCTGAGAAGGCTCACGGAAGAGCACAGGCGTACTAGGGACCTGCTGGCTGAGATGCGCGTCGGCCGAGGTCAGGGTCATGATCGCGACGACCAGCGGGTGCGGGTTGAGTCGCAGAGACAGAGCGGTGCTCCCCGCCCCTTCACTAATATTGATCACCCCGCTACTGTCGACCTCGATGAACCAAGCCGACCCAGACTCCGTAGTCCCTTCCGTCGACACAAATCGACGCCTCCCCCACAGCGATCAGTTACCCCCCTCCAGAAGTCCTTGCCCCCCATTCCCAGCCTTGAGGTCTTCCTGACGAAGACAGACAGTTGGTCTGGTGCGCAGGTCATCGAGGCCGTGCAGGACCTTAACTCTGAGATCTTGCAGCTCGCGGCAGCAGCGGCAGAGCTCACCACCGTCGACCAGGCCTGCAAAATCGACAATCCCGATCTCCTGCAGGCGAAAGGCGAGATTTCAGAGAGACTGGGTGGTCGGTTTGCCCGTATTCTCGAGGAGCGCGACCACTCGCAGGATCCAGTGCTCATGCAGTTCGCACTACAGGCTTGCGTCGCTACCTGTACTGCACGCCTCCTTACGGCCTTCTCTGTTGGGGCTAGCACTACACTCAATCATCAATTGAACCAGGTGTACCGTCATATGCATGCTACCGGTATGTCGTCGTCTCCTTCCCCGCCCAAAGACGCCTCTGCCCTTTCGTCTCCGCTATGTCGCGCTTTGCAATGCTGAACGCGGGCTGTGTCTGCCATGCCAGAGCCCCAAGCGACATCCTCCCGATGGCGAGCGCTCGCCCGTAGCCACATGCGCGCGATCTTCCCCGACAATGAAAGTAGGGCGATGGACGAACTCGTCAACCACTTTATGCGCGCATTCACAGACGTATTCATCCTCTGCGCGTGCACCCATGCTGAGGTGGACTTGACCTCTGTCTCCGCCCTGAAAGACCGCTTCGGCCCGCAGGCCCGGCGCATTGCCCAGGTAGCCAGCAAATTGGCGCGGGTCACCAAAGAGGAGATCATGTCGACTAACTTCGAGGTCGTCCTTGCCCAGCAGTCCCGGCCGTTCGACGAGACGCTCATGACCAACGCGTTCGGCGCATATGGAGAGTCCACAGGCATCGTCTTATGCACAACAGAGTTGGGCCTCCAGTGCAGCACACGGAGAGACATCAACGACGTAACGGATGGACATGGCGAGGCCCTCGAGTGCCAGACGTTGTTGCAGCCAAAGGTTATTTTGGACAGTGTAGCGGAAGTTCTTTTGCAGAGCGGCGATCAGTTTACTGTATAAGCGCGGTGCGGATAATATACCAGAGTGCGTCTATCACCTATTTGTTGGACGCTGCATAGGCCATATCCTATCCTATTGTAATGCGCTAGGACGCTTACTGTGTTTTGTCATTATTGATCTTAAGGTGCATGCATATAATCTCAGTTGAGGCGATACTTGTCTTATACATCGATCTCTCGAGCACAAATATTCTATATAGAGTTGCCGTGGAGTCTAAACACCAGCATCAAACCAAGAAGTTACATTACGTCCAGCGTATTAAAATATCTATGCTTCTATCACCACTGATTCACCAGTTGTCATTGAGAACGTCTTGCCGCGACAACCAAGCTCGCTCGCCACACTTCCTGGCAAGCGATCCTGTCAAGTACTGCGAGGCTGTATCTAGGATGAAGTCACGACGGGTACAGATTACCATGCCACGCTTGCAGCGAGAAAGCATGACATTTGAGCGTCGCTGGTTGGACAAGAACCCGATGCGGTCGGTGCGGACCAGCGATAGAATAATGTAATCCTCCTCATTTCCTGCCAGAAGAACCTCAGTCACCTGTTGGGCAATAGTCACATCTGCGACGCACCTTGGAAGGAATCTACATTGAAACATTTGTTTTCCCAATCTTTAAGAGCGGCCTTTAGCTCGATTTCTATCAGGTTTCTCTGCGCGTCGTAGGGCGTAATAATGCGATATTTCTTTTTCTCATTGTGGAACTTTAGGGCCACGCGAATCGCTATATGCGCTTCTTCTTTGTTCTTCAACGAGCAACGCAAAATAGTTAGGAATGACTGTCATTGTCGGCCTTATCCATACGCACGATCCAGCTGTGTCCGCCTTTCTCTTCCTGTCCCGTGTGAACGTCCACAAAGCGACAAGCCATCAGAGACCTTTCGTCGTGTACGGTGCGCAACTTGTTCTTGTAGACTTCTCGGGACAAGAAGTTTCCTAATATCACAGGCATGCGATCTGATTTCAGTCATTGATTAGCATTATTATGAACACATAGGATCGGGCACTTGGAGACTCACATTGCGTATCGAGGAACAAAGCCATACCACGAAGATATTCTACCTCAAACACACTTTTCAGCTCGGGAATTTGCTCCTGTCCATATGGGGGAACTATGTCTACGCTGTCAGAAGATCTTAGTCGTAGGGAGTCACCACCCACGTTGCTTATCGTCCCCTATGAAAACGAGTTTCTCGAGGCTGCGTCCAAAGCGATGTAGGAGGGGGACATAATCTGTGAGATAGATCTGACTGGCTTCGTCGATGACGACGGTGTTGACTGGGATTAAGGTCGAGAACATAGTCATATCGGAATGCGTCATCATACTCAAGGTGCAGAGTATGACTTTGGCACCCAGAAACACACGCTGCGCACTAACTCTGTCTGGCGGGAATTTGTCAGAAACAATCACCCTTGCTTGGATCTCTTTATACAGGTGTTCATGCCTGACAAGCGGAACCCAGTAAGCCAGACGCATGCGAACCGGAAAA
>QLPM01000451.1:0-10330 GCA_003314695.1 Albatrellus sp. MG142
TAACATGTATAAATACTGTACCAGATGGTGAGGATAAGCCAAGCTTATCCTCTTGTACAATACAGCATATTTGTCTCTAGGATCATCAGCAAGTTCACTCATCTCTATAAGCCTTCCCATTCTAGGGAGCTTATATTTACTCGTCTTACTCACTCTCAAACCTTGGGCTTCACCTAGGGCTCTGCCACTCATCTTAGGTGTTCAACTGCTTGCTTGCGTGTTGAACCCTTACATTAGGATAAGCTTTAGCCTTACCTGAAGCCATCGACAATTGTGGATCATATGATCCCTAACCTGCTTCCATCTTGCATCTGTTGGAGCACTTGCCTCCAAACATATGTTGCAGGAATCCAAGGATCCATCACTTATATAGGAGATGATAACTGGGAAACCACAAGGGGTGACATTTTATATTTCCCCTCCCACACGTTCAATCCTCTTGCCACATTGGTACCATCTCAGACCTCATCCAGAGTGTCATCTCAAGGAGACATCTATTCTGAAACTAGTGGACCATTGTCCCCACTTGCATGAGTACCAGAAGAACCTCGATCAATCCAATACCTTGCAGAAGATTTATCAGCAACTGTAACCAACTTATCAATACTGATCTGACCTCCTTCACCACCACCTCTACCACCACCATCAAATCCCACCCAAACAATGTCAGGAACACAAGGAATGTCAAAAGGACTCAAGGTCAAAGCTCCCATCACGTTTGATGGAGACAAGACCAAATACCACGCATTCTTGAATAGCTGCAAGGCATATATCCTTGCCAACAGTCATAATAACCCAACCAACACCCAAAAGATTATCTTCATCCTGTCATACAAGGAAGGAGGAACAGCCAGACCATGGAAAGACACATACCTAACCAACTTCGACATCAGTAATCCACTGACCTTTGTGACATTTGCAGTTGAACTGGATGCTCAATTCAAAGACATCAATATACAGAGACGAGCAATGCTCAAATTGACAACCATCAAGCAAGCAGGAAGGACAGCCAATGAATATCACTTGGAATTCCTCACCCTGGCACACGACACTGGAGTCACAGATGATTTCAACCTCATCTATCATTTTGAATGAGGCTTGAATGCCCTATTAACACAACAGCTATACAACAGGGAAACATGACCCGCTACATTCCAAGGATTAGCAAAACTTGCAATCCAAGTAGATACAAACTTCAGAATGTACCAAGCCATGAAGAAGGGATTAACACCCGCCAACCCACAGCTGAAGAAAAAGGAAAGACATCCAGATGACATGGATGTTGATGCAACGCATACACCAGGAACCAAGCTATGTTGATTAACCCCCAAGATGAGAAAGAAACTACAAGAAGAAAACAAATGCTTCACATGTAGGGAAAAAGGCCATATGGCAAAGGAATGTCCAAACAAGGAAAGATTCAAAGGCAAGACACCATACAACAACAAAACCAGAGTAGTCAAAGAAGAAGAAGCACAATTGGAACTGGAGGACACCAAAATCTGAAAAATCCAAAATGCCAAACCATCCTCATCCAGGGTAGTAATCAAAGATACTGATGAAGAAGAACCGGAACTGTTACCAGAATATGCCAAAAGACTCACCACTCAAAACATTTGTCACCTCATGCAGGGATATTCAACCAAAGCAAGAAGAAGTCTGGCAGGATCGCTCCTTGAAGAAGAGCATTTTTAAAGAGTTCACCACTTGCTATGTGGCTGTGAACTAAAAACATGTACCCCTGAGACGAATTCTTGAGAATAACACAGGCCAATGCCTACATGATTCTGATAGAATTATGCACTTGTGGGGGAAAGCATAGCTGGGAAATCAAGGCACTCCTGGACAGTGGAGTGACCACCAATTTTATCCATCATTGACTTGTTTCAAAGCACAATCTCGACACAGAAAAACTAGATCAAGAAATAATGGTCAGAAATGTTGACAATACTGAGAACATCCTGGGAAGGATCAAAGAAAAGGTCTACCTCTCAATGAAGGTAAACAGACACCTCAAAGTAGTCTGTTTTCTTGTCTCCGACCTAGGACATGATGATATCATCCTGGGCCATACCTGGTTAAGGAGACATAATCCCACAATTGACTGGCAGCAACCATCATTGGTGTTCACCAACTGCCCACCATCTTGTTCACTATCCCTTTCTAAAAAGTGGCAACTACAAGACCTTGTCAAAGCAAAGATGGTCGGAAAACAGCGACAAAAGAAGAAAGTCTGATTCATCTTACCAGAAGAAGAAAAGAAATCCAAGAAAACAATCACCAAAGAATTACTGGAATATTGGAATGAAAAAACTTGCAAAACCATGACCTCAACAACACTAGTGGCAGAAGAAAATGCCAAAAGGGAGGTCAAAACGCTTGAAGAACAGATTCCAGTGGAATATCTTCCCTGGTGAAAGGTATTTGAAGAATCTGCACCTCATGTCCTACCTCCCTCAAGGAAGTGGGATCATGCGATCGATTTCAAACCAGACACAATACCAGAGAACAACTGCAAGGTTTATCCATTAAACCTGGAAGAACAAAAGGCATTGGATGCCTTTCTCAAAGACATGGATATATCAGAGAATCTCAATCCCCATTTGCATCTCCCTTCTTCTTTGTAAAGAAGAAAGATGGGAAACTACGACCCATACAAGACTACAGGCAGCTGAACACACTCACTATCAAGAATCAATATCCATTACCCCTGATATCCGATGTCATAGATAAACTCAAGGATGCTCGCTACTTCACCAAGTTTGACATCAGATGGGGATATAACAACGTCTGAATCAAAGAAGGAGACAAATGGAAAGTGGCATTCAAGACCAACCGAGGAATGTATGAACCCTTAGTCATGTTCTTTGGCCTCATGAACTTGCTGGCCACATTCCAAGCAATGATGAATGAGACCTTCCAAGACCTCATCAAAACTGGGAAAGTATTCATCTACATGGATGACATCTTAATCGCCACTGCCACTATGGAAGAACACCAAGAACTTGTCAAGAAAATATTACAGCAACTGGAAGACAACCACCTATTTCTAAAACCAGAAAAATGTGAATTTGAACAAGAAGAAGTTGAATACCTGGGAATGTGCCTCTGATATGGGCAGCTCACCATGGACCCCATCAAGCTCAAGGGGATCCAAGAGTGGCAAGCACCCAAGAACCTATGAGAAGTCTGCACATTTTTAGGATTCGCTGGATTCTACAGAAGATTCATCAGAAATTTCTCACAAATTGCAAGACCCCTGAACGACCTAACAAAGAAAACAAAACCCTGGCAATGGACAGAAATGGAAGAACGATCATTCCAAAATCTCAAGGCTCACTTTATGGAAACTCCAATCCTCATCCAACCCGATCCCACTGTGCCCTTTCGATTGGAATGTGATGCATCCAAAATGGCCTGTGGAGCAGTGTTATCACAAAAAGGAGACGATGGTCACTGGCATCCCATCGCCTTTATGTCCAAATCATTCATTGAAGCCAAAAGGAATTACGACATATATGACTGAGAATTACTCGCCATAATCAAATCCCTAGAAGAATGGCGACATTATCTAGAGGGATCTCCACACACAATTGAGATCTTATCTGATCACAAGAATCTAGAAGTTTTCAAGGAAGCAAGAAAACTGTCAAGATGCCAGGCATGATGGGCATTATACCTCACCAGATTTGATTTCACCATCACCCATGTTGCAGGGAAAAGCGCAGGAAAGCCAGATGCACTATCAAGAAGACCTGACCATGACACCAGAGACAACGACAATGAAGACGTGGTAATCCTACCACCTGCCATCTTCATCCAAGCAATC
Organism: Albatrellus sp. MG142; assembly: GCA_003314695.1. Lineage (NCBI taxonomy): Eukaryota > Fungi > Basidiomycota > Agaricomycetes > Russulales > Albatrellaceae > Albatrellus > Albatrellus sp. MG142. The sequence continues at coordinate 3,830 of QLPM01000451.1, forward strand.
TCTTTGACACTAGAAAACTCTGAATTACTGCAGAGAATCAAAGACTGTCAATCAATGGATGGAGAAATCCTAGATGTTCTCCGATCAATCCAGGCTAACGCACCAAGCCCAATGAAACATACCCTACAGAAACACTGGATGGTCCAAGATGGACTGGTCTTTTATTCCAATTGACTCTGTATCCCAAACAATGAAAACATTCATTGGGAAATCATTCAACTTCACCATGATATCCTGTCAGCTGGACATCCAGGAAGGGTCAAAACCCTGGATCTTGTCCAAAGATCATTCTGGTGGACAGGCATGTGCAAATTCATCTATGACTATGTAGACAGATGCGCTGTCTGCCAATCCACAAAGAATCTACCTAACCAACCTTGCACACCACTCATGCCAATCCCACCCATCAAAAACACAACACCATTCACAATGGTCTCAATGGACTTCATCACAGAATTACCTCAATCCAGAGGTTTTGACACAATTGCAGTCTTTGTCAATCACAATGCCACCAAGGCAACCATTATTGCACCTTGTCACTCCACTATCACTGCTGAGCAAACAGCCAATCTATATTATGAACAAGTTTGGAGACACTTTGGCCTTCCCTCTAAATTGATCTCTGACCAAGGAGTTCAATTCACTGCCAACTTTTCAAAGGAACTATGCAAATTATTATTGATTCAACAGGCTATGAGTACAGCCTATCACCCACAAACCGACGGCCAGACTGAATGACTCAATCAAGAACTCAAGCAGTACCTCAGAGCCTACTGTAACACCCATCAATTGGACTGGACAGATCACCTCATCAGTGCAGAATTCACGCACAACACATGAATCCACACCACCACAAATGTATCACCCTTTTATGCCCTTATGGGTTATCACCCTGTTTCACTTCCATGCACATTTGACTCCACACTCAATCCCATGGTAGAGGAACAGCTTTCCATGTTATCCCAACTCCATGATGAAATACTTGCTGCACAGCATATTGCCCATCGCAATTGGGTCGATAACATCCCCTCTCTTCCTCGTAAGGAAGGAGATTCAGTATGGTTAGAAGGTAAACATCTCAATACCTTCTATCCCACCGCCAAATTGGCACCACACCACCATGGCCCCTTCATTATCTCAAAGGTGGTCAGCCCGGTGACATTCCACCTCATCCTGCTACCCACATGGAAGATCCACCCCATGTTCCACAGCTCCTTCTTATTGCCCTATCATGAGATGACCTCACACAGTCCTAATTTTACTCACCCACCACCCAACCTTATCAATGGTGATGAATATTTCGAAGTCGAATCTATTTTAGATTCACGATATATCAGGAATTGACTCCACTACCTCATGCACTGGCTGGGATACCCATCAGCAGATGACCAGTGGCTCCCTGCTGTGGAGCTCCACTCAGCCCCTGACCTTGTTTCAGAGTTCCACTCTTCCCACCCCACCACAGCATCTCCAACCCTCCACCCTAGTACTTCTTGACAAGGTTGTCGACTATAAAAGGGGGGGGGTGATTTTCATCTTTCCTCAGTCTCTTGTCTTCTACCACCACTTTCACCCACCTACATAACCAACCTGGAACTTTCTCCTCTACCTCTCTCTCTCCAACTAACATCTACAATGGCTGACACTCCATCCCCACCTCAAATGTTCAACTATCCCCATTTGTTCGTTGATGGTCAGCTGCATATCGCCCTGACAGCAGATGAATGGAACCAAGTGGCTGCCTTACCCTCACCAACAGAGACCTTGGTAGAAGAAATGACCACAGACCCAACCCTGGCCCTAATCGAAGAGGCGATCTTACGATTTGAGTCAAGGGCACATGGACTTGACGTACCAACCAATACCCTCTTGTCCCTTGCGCAAGAAGTGTTAGCTGAAGAAGACAACAATGAATACTACACTCCAAACAATCCAGAAGACCCAGCAATCTTAGCTGAGGTCTTGGCCAATATCGAGGAAGAGGTTATCACCAATCCATACCAATATCATTCTGACTCCCCACCATATGTACCTGCAGAATTGCCAGAAACACCACCCCCATTTCCCCCACTCCCAGTACCACCCCCTTGCTTGGCCACACCATATGTCCCTGTCTCTGATCCTAGTCTGACCTTCGACCAACTACCCCAAGATTACATCTTCAAGGTGATCAGAGAGTTGAAACGGTCACCTGATCGTATAGAGAAAGACCTTGTCTTACAAGGACGATCCTTCCTGGATGTTAAACAATGTGCAAAGCCAACTGTTACTGGGCCCCTACTCCGAGACATAGAAATATCCCTGGCCTTCCATGAAGCATTGACAAGCTACAAAAACAGCATTAGAGTGGAAAGAGCCCTCATCCACTGCCAAGATAGAGGACTCATGGCTGACGTAGTACATTATCACGACTACTATCATTGCCTACGATCCCTCGACTCCTTCTTATCAAACATTGAACAACTATTCAACGAGCATACCTGGGAAGCTCAAGAGATTGCCAACCGACTGGTAAATGCCAACGCAGAGGCAAGAATGCTCCCATATTTCACCACTCCATATCACGTCGATCCAGTACAAATCAGGACACCAGATGAGATCTTCTTCCAACCGGCTCCTCTTGTTTGTGACAATGTAGGCTGGTTATCCCTGCCTCCCCATCATCCTTCCACCCTGTCTTCAAGTGAAGATGAACCCACCACCCATCTAAGAGGAGGAGCTACCGATTCTGATAAAGAAAACCAACCTCATTGACCAAAGTGCAAACCCACCCGATGCTACAACTGTAGCAAAATAGGGCATAGGTGGAGAGAATGTAGGAAACCCTGATGCCCAGATTTTAATCCAAATATCCCAGCTGCTGTAAGGGTTTAACATGCAGTCGAGCAGTCAAACACCTATATGATGAGTTGGCAGAGCCCTAGGCGAAGCCCAAGGTTGGAGAGCAAATAGACAAGGTAAGACAAGTCAAAAGACTTGCGAGAACTTAGTGAGACATGCTGGAGATCCAATGTACTGGTTATTGTACAAGAGGATAAGCTTAGGGCTTATCCTTGCAATGAGTTACATGTTATATACCAGGAGACTTGAGGGTAGACGTCCCTCTCGTGTGCAGGTTTGTTACCCCTTATCCTCCAATAGGATATCAGGGGTATGAGTCAGAGATAAGCGGAGTAGAACAATATAGAATGAGATGGAATGAGTATGAGTCACAATGGAAGGAGTACTGCTTGGTAAGTGACAAGAGTTATCAGAAGAGATGGATGGATGATAAGCAGTAAGATGAAAGGAAAAATAGTCCGATAAGTTTGTAACAGCTGCCTCTTCAGCCCATCACCAGAATTTTCATCCCCTTACTACCTGTCTCTGTCAGAGGTCCCATCTGGGACCCTGTTCATATAACTGTAAATTCTGTTGTGATTGCCATGTGGATTTATGCCATGGAATCCATGGAGTAGGATGTTCCTACTCTGCTTCTGGGACAACTACTCACGACCCAACCAACTACAAGATGAATGAGGCTGACGACTACGAATAATTGCTGAGACAGCAATTGGATAGAGAAGGGGTAATGTTATGATTACCAGGACTTACTTTCCTTTCACCTTACCGCCCATTTGCTCTATCAGTTATCATCATCACTCCCACTTGATAAGCAGTATTCCTTCACATTTTGCTCTATTCTTGTTATCAGTTCTATTTCTGACTTGTCTGCCTTGCTTGATGCATGAGGCAGACAGCCTTCGCTTCTGTCAGTCTATTTTTACCCTGAAACTTGTTCTGACTTGTTTTATGTCTATTCTTACATCCTTATCTTTGACTCATATCCCTGTGATCCTATTGGAGGATAAAGGATTACTTACATTGAACACCTGCACACAGGAGGGAGCCCTGCCCTCAAGTAACATGTATAAATACTGTACCAGATGGTGAGGATAAGCCAAGCTTATCCTCTTGTACAATACAGCGTATTTGTCTCTAGGATCATCAGCAAGTTCACTCATCTCTATAAGCCTTCCCATTCTAGGGAGCTTATATTTACTCATCTTACTCACTCTCAAACCTTGGGCTTCGCCTAGGGCTCCACCACTCATCTTAGGTGTTCGACCACTTGCTTGCATGTTGAACCCTTACAACTAGTATGGTATGCCATTCCCGTGTACCTGTAGCTATATAAGCTTAGACATCCTTGTACTGGGATCTCTAAGCTTGTTCTCTTGTATCCTACCTGATACTTGTACCAGCTCCTTGCTGCCTGGTAGTTCTCTACTTGGAATACCAGCAATACCAGTGTCGTATCCNTATCCTTTGCCCTGACAAGGCATCCTTATAACTCGTCCTCACCAGCTTTACCTGAACTATTCCACCTGTCCTCTCTCTATAGGGGAACCCTTGCTCTTTCTAGCAAGCCACTGAGACGTCCCGAGCGTACCCACACTTGATAGGTGTTCCAGCCACACATACGTGTGCTGAACCCTTACAATATCCCAGATGACTAGAACTGGGGATATCGCCAGGTAGAGGTCAGCTTATATAGTAAAGGGACTTGTGCACAGACCATTGCACATGGACCATCTGCTGTAGGGCAGGCCTATCATAAGTATTGAGCATATAGTAATGAGTCAGAGATGTACAGTAAGCAGGGCCCAGCATATAGCCACAGTAGATAAGATGAGATGGAATCATGTGACATGATAAGATAAGATAAGATAAAAACATGTCACATGATTGAGATAAGATAAGATTGCTTACATAACAAGTCACGTGACCACATATTGTAAAAGAAAGAGAAAGAAAAATAGTCCATCCTGACAAATACCCCCTTCTTAGGGTGAGGCAACCCAATGAACATCCAAAGAACCAAATCCCTTTCTCCTCTTTCTGTCTTATCCAACGACTCCACTTCTACCACAGGAAGGCATGAAATAGACTCCAGTATGAATTGTGCAACTCTGTCACCTGCCTTTACTGGGATATTTAGAGTTGAGTGGTTGAATAGCAGTACTTTGATTGGGCCTCTGTAATCTTCATCTATTACTCTGGCTCCAACGTCGATAAACTGTTTGACTGCTAGACCACTTCTTGGCACAATATGACCATAGTGACCTGGGGGAATAGCCATGGATATTTGGAGATCAACCAGTGCTTTCCCATGGGCAGGAATAATGACATCTTCTGCACTGTAGAGATCCAATCCAGCAGCCTTTTCTGATCCTCTAGTGTGAGGCCGACACCAAAGGCTAGGCCGACAACCGAAGGAATGAAGAGAAGAATGATGGATTGAGTATGAGACACTAGGATGCAATCCAGCTAGAGGCAGATATCCCAGATGATCAGAACTAAAGAAAGTACAGTGTAGACTACAAGTATATATAGTAGTGTGTTAAGGGTAGGCTTGACCATGCAAGGCGTGTGTCAAGCCTTATCAACCAATAGCTATAAGACCTCATGGTCTGTGCGCTGGAACCCTATGGAATAACATAGAACAATTGGTAAGTAGATGCACAGCATCAGTAATCAATGCGCAGCATATGAGTCATATCTAAAAGGTAAGTGGCCTGGCTTAGTAAGTAAAGAGAAGAAAAGATAATACTTATGAGATGAAGCTTTAGAGTTAAGCTGAGTCTCAATAAATGTCTGTAAAAGGAATGTGCTTATATAAGAATGTGCGTCGTGAATAATAGAATAAAAGAATGGAAATAGACGGTCCTGACAATACCCCCTTCTTAAGGTGAGTCGTCCCGATGAACTCCTGTCGAACCAAAACTTCCACTACCTCTAGTAGTGTCTTTGAGAGTATTAACAGCAACAGCTGGATAAGATGCAATGGTTTTGAGGATAAACTGGGCGATACGATCGCCAATAGAAACTTTGAAGTCGTTAGAGGAGTGATTAAAAAGAAGGACTTTGATGGGGCCTCTGTAGTCAGAATCAATGACACCAGCACCAACATCAATCATCTGTTTTAAGGCTAATCCACTACGAGGAGCAATACATCTGTAATGCCCAAGCGGAACTGCCACAGACAACTGAAGATTGACCAATGCACGATCTTTTGCAGGGACAACAATATCCACTGCGCTATACAGGTCTAAACCCACTGCTTTTTCCGATCCCCTGGTGGGGAGAGTTGCTTCTGGTGATAATAATTTGAATGGAAGAGTAGGAGAAGTGGAGATAGAGCAAATAGCCTTGGGATGAAGTAAATGGAACTTAGCAACCATGGATGGTATGTCTTCTTTTATAATGGATGCTGGTTCCCATGAATTGGCTTCTGTCAGATAATCTTTCCACTTTATGAGATATTGGATTTGTCTCCTGTACTTCCTGCTGTCCAAAATTTCTTCGACTTTGTATTCCTCGTGATTGCCTACAATAATGGGAGAAGGTGGGGTGGATGGAGTATGCTCTGGAATTTCATTTTCTTTGTAAGGGCGTAGTTTGACGACATGAAAGATGGGGTGAATTTTCATAGAGACAGGGAGTTTGAGTTTATATGTG
>QLPM01000453.1:0-22337 GCA_003314695.1 Albatrellus sp. MG142
GGGGCGGGGCGGGGCGGGGCGGCGGCACGGCGAGATATGATGAGGTGGTCATCAGCGATTGCCACCGTGTGCATAAGAATAAGGGCGAATGGGCGCGTGAGGAGAGATGACAGCGAGCGGGAAGTAATGCGGCGAATAGCAGTGGATGGTGAGGTAGCGAGCAGCGGGCGCTGAGCGAGTTCTAATGCGCGCATGAGAAACTCGAGACGGGCAGCAGGTGACTTGCTCGAGCCTATCATGCAAGGCTGCAGCGACGGACCAGGGCGAGCAGGTAGTCGTCCTTGTAGAGGCCGAGAGTCAAGAAGGGCGAAGGCGGGGTCAGATTCCTGGCGAAGACCTACACACGCGCGCCTGACGCGCAAAACAAGCATTCGCGTGCGCGTTTCGCGCTGCCTGCATGCTTGCCTGCTGATGATTTGGTTGGGATCGGGATGGTGGGTATTGGCCAATGAGAGTGAAGGTGAGGCCATACCGGCGGCTATGACACAATTCGGGCACAAGAGCGGGCCATGACGGCATCAAGCAGTGGGGAGTCGCCGCGCGTGCGGACGAGGACGAGTAGGAGAGGTGGCCGGCAGTCGTGTACGAACATCTCACCCAATTTTATCAGGGAACGCTGTGCTGCAGCACCGGATGCCAGCCGAGGGGCAAGCCCTTCCACCACTAACACGAGTCCGTCGTCGATGATAATTTGTACTTTATCTATAATAAACGCCTACGCCGAGAAACCAGGTGAGAACCGTAAGGTAGCGACAGAGCCGCATGGGAGGCTAAGCGCCCGTTCGGGTACGGTACCGATCTGCATGACCCCATCGTCAAGATTCTAGCCGAGTACTACTAGTGACTGTATCTGTAATAAAATTATTTACGAGTTCACAGCTTCGTGAAGCCTTTTGTGACCTGACATGCAGGCCATGTCTCCATCAGCACGTTGTGATTGTCGCCCTCGGGCGTTCGCACCCTCATTCAATGAAGGACGCCGGTTCGTCTTCGATTGTTTGATACCAATCGTTCCACAAACCGGCCCATCTTCCTCGACGACCAACAACTGCTGTGCTTCTCACTTTATCCTGTCTTACCGCCATGGCATCTCCAAGCTCTCCCCAGGCCGGTTGCTGTGGATTCACGTTCTACAAGACACTCAAACGTCTTCTCTTCAGAGCGTCCAATCCTTCAGTCATCACCCCAGTCCTTCAGCTCGTGGTACAGACATCGCAAGCATTCCCCCCCCTGCACTATGCCGCTGCCGGCCTTCTCAAGGTACTGGAAACCGCTGAGGTGCGGCAATTCCCCTCTCCGTTCTGCGTTATCTTAGCCATCGCTGATTTTTTCCCAACAGAATGTATCTCAGAATGCGGTTGATGTCACCGAATTGAAGACGTCTTTCACTGGTCTCATCACTATGCTGGAGGGCCCGCTGCAAAATGCCGACTTATGTCCGCCCAAGCTCCGTGCTCGAATAGAAACATTGTCTAGGTAACCTCACTTGTTTTCCCTACCACATATATGTCGATGAGGTCTAACGCCCGCGCGGGACACGCAGCTCGATCAACGAAATGACAGAGATCCTCAAGGGGATCCAGCGTCAGCAGACACTCGTTCGCTTTCTCCACGCGAGAACAATGCAGACAAAGTAGCATATTATCTGCGGCAACTGAGGAGGCTGGTCGACAGCTTTCTGGTAGGCGATCGTCGATCAACATTGAAGATTGAGCTATGGCTGAACGTTACTACAGATGGAGAGCGCGGTAATGATAGAGCGTGGCCTTCAGGTGCGTCGTAGCACATGCCCATGCCCATGTTCGTACGTTTGTTAAAGGTGTATACAGGAGATGCGAACAGACATGCGTGAAAGTTTCTTCAACGCAGAAAACATCGCTCATGCAGAGGGAGCCGCAATACGTCAGGCTGTGCATGCTGACGGAGAGGCAACACGGCAGGCCATTGCAAAGGTGCGTCTTTTGTATTCATTTTCAGTCTTACCAGCATGGCTGATGATGGCCACGGATGGTCGCGCAGGGTACGTCAAGTATTGCTGTGGTATCATGGGTTTCACTGAAATCTAGCGAAGCTGCACCGATGCCGCGGTACGCGCGCGCAGCACGATTTGATCAAGTAACCAAACGAGTCTCATGCGCCGAAGGCACGAGGATGGAGGTTCTTGACGCGATTCATCGCTGGTTCAAGGGCGATAATCCCGAGGCAGGCGATATTCTATCGATAAAGGGGAACGTGAAGGGTCAGCTCTTCTGGCTGGATGGAGTGCCGGGTACCGGCAAGTCGACGATTGCTCAGACTCTCGCGAACCACTTTGACAAAAAGGGAGAACTCGGAGCATCTTTCTTTTGTTCGAGAGATGATGCCGAGTGTAGCAACGTCAATCTGATCTTCCCTACCATAGCCCATCAGCTCTCCCTGTTCAATCCTGCTTTCAAGATGCGCGTATCCGAAGCTATGCAGATTGATCCCGACTTGCTATATGCTCTTGCGTCGCGACAGCTAGAGAAGCTGATTGTGGAACCACTGCAATCTGTCCTGCATGAGGGGACATTTCTGCCTTGCATAGTCATCATCGACGCGTTGGATGAATGTAAGGAGGACAACACGATATCGACCATCCTATTCGCCCTATCAGTGTACGCAAGCGGTCTTTTACCTCTGAAGTTCTTCATCACAAGCAGGCCTGTGACGAATGTCATGCGAGGGTTCCGCAACACAGGTCTGATGAAGGATACGAGTGCGTTGGTCCTGCACAGCATCCCGTCTGATATATCTGAGAGAGATGTTCATGTCTATCTCGAGAAACGGCTTTCAGGTATCGCGGAGTCGTTCTTTCTGTCTTCTTCCTGGCCCTCGAAGGAGGACCTGACCCAACTGGTTGATCAGTCCCAAGGGCTATTCATCTTTGCGGCCACAGCTGCAAACTTCATTGAAGATCGTATCGCACACAATCCTCAACGCCAACTCTCGATTCTCATGTCCAAAACATACAATGCAGCCAGCAAGACCTCACCTCATCAGCAACTGGACATGCTGTACTTGCAGGTCCTCCATGAGGCATTCCCTGCCATATCCGATGACCAGCAGGAGAGACTGAAACTGGTACTTGGAAGTCTAGTTCTGCTTTTTGATCCACTAGATGTGGAGAGTCTGGAGGGTCTACTGCATCTTGGAGAGAGCATTGTTCGGATGACGCTTTGCAGCCTACACTCTATTGTGATTGTTCCCGACGCCGAGTCCGGAGGTGGCCCGATCCGACTCATCCATCCTTCATCCCATGATTTCCTCATAAACAGAAATCGATGCAACGATGAGAACTTCATCGTTGATGCACAGATTCAACATACCTTGCTTGCTGAACAATGCCTCCAAGTCCTACAGACACTTTTGCCTGATATATGCAAGATTGGTGACCTGTCACTATATAAACAAGAGGTCCCCGATCTAGCCATCCGGATCACAACTCTGATTCCACTGCATGTGCAATATGCATGTCGACACTGGGCCTCTCACCTGTCAAGCAGTAATATTCACAGTACAATATTGGATTTACTGGTCAGGTTTTCATTAACACAATTGCTGAATTGGTTGGAAGTAATGAGCTTGTTGGGTGAGTTGAATGGTGCAGTGACTGGTCTGCAGTCTGTGGTCAGGATAGTCAAGGTGAGAGATCTCCATTTATCTGCAAGACCAGTTTATGACAAATCCTGGTTGGAAACAGACAGTTACACCTCCCCAGACTGATATCATCAGCCTTCTGGATGACTGTGCAAGAATTGTACGAGAGTTCTACCCGGGAATCAGTGTCGCATGTCTACAGCTGCACCATCATGTCATCCCCTTCCTACCCCTCGAGTCTCGACTAGCACAAGTGTACGGACAGAGAACACGGCCCGACATTGAAGTCAAGGAAGGGCGAGAATCGACATGGAGTGCATGTGCACGTGTACTAGAGGGACATGTTCAGAGTTGTCATTCCTGTTCATTTTCACCGGATGGAGGGCGACTAGTGTCTGGTTCATACTATCACACCGTCCGGCTATGGGATGTCCGAACTGGAGCCCTTCTGCAAGTGATGACAGGCCACACTGAGTCAGTTGGTTCAGTTGTGTACTCACCCGATGGGATGTGCATTGCATCATGTTCTGGTGATCACACTGTTAGAATCTGGGATGCAGGGACTGGTTTGCAAATCGACGTGTATACCGGACACTCGGAGGATGTTTACCATGTCGCGTTCTCGGCAAACGGCCTACATATAGCATCAGGGGAGTATAATGGCCAGATCCATATCTGGTCCATGGGTGCTGCCCACAGGTCTGTAAAGGTGATTGAAGCACCTGAGCTTCGATCACTGGTGTTTAGTGGCCCAGATCGGCTTCTTATCACATCACAGAGCGGATCCGTCATGGTTTTTGACGCTGAATCAGCTTCCTGCATCGAGCAGCACGACGATTTTGGAGATTTGTCAGCCTTCGTCATGGCACCGGGGAAGAAGCTTGCAGTGTCCTCGACCTGGAAGGGAGAGCTCACTGTTTGGGATGCACAGAAGTGGACAAAACAATATACAATTATGCCTGGTCGGAGCTTCCATTCTCTGACCTTCTCCCCAGATTCAGCATACCTGGCCGCCGCGTACGATAGCTTCATTGAGGTCTGGGATGCTCGGACTTGGAAGCGAGTCCGTGTGCTCCATGGACATGTGGACTATATCAATGCAATCCAGTTCTCCCCTGACGGATTATTTCTGGCATCTGCGTCTGGGGACAACACTATACGATTGTGGGATTTGAATGTGACCGAGTCGCCGCGCCAAGATCGCGTCGTCCAATCCGTTGCTCTGTCCCCTCTTGAAACTGTCTTTGCCACCTATTCTGACGGAAACATTGAAGTTCGGACAGTGGAGTCGAACAAACTGGTATGGACGCATCCCGGAGGATTATCCGGCGAATCCTATCCTGCCATGGTGATGTCCCTGGACGACAAGTATCTCGCTCTATACGGATATCCAGACTCAGATGTTTGTGTCTTTGATTTGCAGTCCCGTCAGCTGTATGGTAGACTTAGTCGCACGGGCGAAGGAGGCATATTGTCTGTATCATTCCGTTCCGACAGCAGACAGCTCGTATTTGGTGATATAGAGGGCCATGCCGAGCTCTGGGACCTGGGCAGCTGCACCTGTGTGTGGAAATCAAAAGTCCAGCAACAGTCAAACCCGATGCGTTGCGTTGCGTTTTCTCCACGGAACGACCTGGTTGCGGTTCTGAAAGGGGGTAACCTTTACCTGCTCGATGCCACCTCGGGTGAAGAAGTTATCCAGCCGTGTTATGGCAACAATTTGCGTCTCGCCTGGGCTGCGGATGGGACACAGCTGCTGATGAGTGACTTGGAGCGCACGGTACGTATGTGGGATGTAGCATCGGCGAGATCGACCAAGCAGGCCGACCTACTTTTTCAATGCGAGACCTCGCATCGCACAATGTCCTGCTCCTTCTTCGACAGCCATAGGTCCATTCTCACAGACAACGGCCTCTTCCCTATACCCCCCCAGCATCGCCCTCCATGCGCCGCGGACGACCTTTTGCCTCCTTCCCCAGAGACGTTGTTGAAGTTGCGAGGTGACGGCTGGATATGGCTTGTTGGAGCAGCGAGAGCTGCCCGGAAGGTATGCTGGCTCCCACTCGCATATAGACCAGTGCGGCCGGAGGTCAACAAGACAATCGTCATCTCGCGGGACAAAGTCATGTTTGTGACAGACTCTGGTCGATACGTGGTTCTCGACTTGAAGAAATGGTTCGAAAACGCAAGGTCTGATTCATAGATGCACTTGTATGTCGTTTGCAATACCCACTACATTTTCTTTTTTCATTCGCTGATACGTGACTGCTATTCAGTCAAGACATAGAAAGTGGTCTATGCCCACCACCGGAATTGGTATCCTATCGCATTTTCCGTGAACGTACTCGTTGCGCATATTGTTCCTCAATGGCATCCCCATACCGCAAATACAATTACACACTTAGACGTTCTGTCAATGTTAACTTACGAAAAAAAGTAGAATATACATGCACCACAATTATTGTATTTCATGCAACTAATAAGCTGTTGTTACAAATGAATTCCTTTCGGGTAGAATAAACTAAAACAAGAAAGACAAATCAAAATCATATCCAGATTAGTGAAATTCTCGTCTAGAGTTTTGTCTTATATCCGTCTGGCTTTCGTCTGGCTGGTTCGTGAAAACTTGAAAAGATGACTTGTCTGGGTCTGGTCGTCAAAATTTCATTATTAGGCCGAATCAGACACGACCAGGCGTGTCTAATTTCTCGTGCTTCCTAGTGGCAGTACGAGTACGCTGGCTATTGACTGTGGCCACTAAATCACTATATAAAAGGAGGCTGGGGTGTGCCCATCCCCTGTATCTACCCACAGTTCTGCAGCTACCACCTGTACAGAGCTCCATTCGAATCCAAGAACTTTGCCCTACATCCCGAGCGTTTGATACTCGAGCCTGCCGCTGGCAACCGCACTCAGCCGCTTTCGCATCTTATCTCATCTGCTACTCGCAACCGCTTTTACACTTTCTATAGCAACTTCGTGCCTGCTACTTTCACCTTGTCTTTGCAACTATGTCGTCTCCAGTCTCCTCCGGATGGGGGCTCTTATTCTACAAGACCGTCAAGGGCCTGCTCGTCAAACCGCCCCGACATTCAGAGCTACTATTAATCCTTCAATCGGTAGTGCAGGCATCCCTAGCCTTCCCTCCTCTGCATTCTGCGACTGGCGGCCTTCTCAGAGTGGTTGAAATAGTTGAGGTACGGCTCTTTCCTCGATCCCATAGTATCTCAGCGGCATTGAATTTTGCAGAGCAGACAGTAGCGCAGAACGCAGACGACATCGCTGAGTTGAAGACACGTTTCTCTAGTCTCGTTACCATGCTCCAAGACTCACTGCAAACCTTTGAAGCGTGTCCGCCTGCGCTCCGTCAGCGCATTGAGAGTTTGTCTTGGTGACTTCATTGCTACATTTATGCCGATCAAGTCTGATGCGCACGCGGAACATGCAGGTCGATCGTCGACACGACGGGCCGACTTCTGCAGATCAAGCGGCGGAGGAGACTCGTTCGCATCTTGTTCGCAGATAGAGATGCCGCTGAAGTTGCGGTCTGTCTACGGAGCCTCAAGCTGCCGTTGGACAGCTTTTTGGTAGGTCGACTTCGGTCGACATCGAAGATTGAGCTATGTCTAAGCGCTGCTATAGGTGGAAGCTTCTCCTCATCGTCATATCGATGGGCTGTACCTTGCAGTGCTCCGCGTAGCGTTCCATCAAGCCAGTAACGACCAGCGGACCCGTCTTCAATTCGTGTTAGGGACCATTGTTCTACTCTTTGACCACCTCGATCCTGAAAGTATCGAGGCTTTGCTTGACCTTGACGAGAACGTTGTCCGCCCGATGCTTCGCCACCTGCACTCGATCGTTATCGTCCCCGACGCCGGAGATGGCTCCGTTCGACTCCTTCATCCTTCATTCCACGACTTCCTCACCAACATCAATCGATGCAATGATGCCCACTTTTTTGTCAACGTGCAGGATCAACATACCTTTCTTGCTGAGCATTGCCTACGAACCTTGCAACTCCTCCCGCGAGACATGAGCAAGATCGAGGGCCCATCGGTCTATGATGAAGAGGTTGGCAATCCCACGACCCGAATCACAGCTCGCATCCCCGCCCACGTTCGATACGCGTGTCGACATTGGGCGTCTCACCTGTCAAGTGGTCATACTAACCATATGATATTGGATCTACTCCTCAACTTTTGCAAGAATCAGTTGTTGAATTGGCTAGAGGTGATGAGCCTGCTGAACATCCTGGGTAGTGCATTCACTGCGCTGCAGTCCGCACACAGGGTGGTCAAGGTGGGACATCTCGGATTCTCTGCATGATTATTAAACAAAGCATGCTGCTCGAAAATAGGACTTGATGCCTCCCCGGACTGATATTCTCGGCCTCCTGGATGACTGTGCAAGAACGATACGAGAGTATTATCCCGCGATCAGTGTCGCATGTTTATAAGTTCACCTTCATGTCGTCCCATTCCTACCCCTCCACAATGAAAGGTGAACGGCGAGTGTGCTGACTCCATCTGGCATGTCTGTAACGCCGATGTTGGACAGGTCTATTGTCATCTCGCTGGATAAATTCATGTCGATGGCCAGCTTTTATCGATTCCTGGAACTGGAGGACCTGAAAACACTGCAAATTTGGGCTTGTAGATGAACTTGTGGGTCATCTACTGTATCATACCATATTTCTTCTGGATGGGTTCCATACAACTACGAAAGCGTCGCTGGTCTGGCTCCGAGGTATACTCAACTGACTTGCTTTCGAATGACATCGCGCGTCCCTACATCCTTCGAGGGAAGTGGTCTTAAAGTTGGGGGTTCACTGTAAAACGTGAAAACCTCGGTCTAATACTGAGTTATCATGCAGCTTCTGGACGGATACCCAACGGCTGTAACTCCAGTTGGCAATGTAACGGAGATTCCGACACAATCATTGGTTGGCGGATCTAAATTCGATAATACATAAAGGTACGACAATAGCGACAGATATCACGTTTAGAATGAAGGCATACACATGCGACAACCTGGTCACAACTAGCCTACATCATGCTCTCTCGTCCTTCTCAGTCTGCACCTTGCACCGCTCATGCTTCAGCTTCCTCAACTGACCACTCTCGCACCCCGAAGCCGTTGCGGAACACCATGCGCACCTCCTCCAGACTGAGACCCGCAGTCTCCAGGAAGCAGATTATGACAAATATGGGGCCAAGCAGACACAGCCCTGCATAGAAGCCGAATGCGCCGGCAGGCGTGATCTTGTCCATGAGCGAGAGGTACGTCGAATTGATCAAGAGGTTCGCAGACCAGTTCGTTGTGGAAGCGAGGGAAGTGCCGATGCCGCGGACTAGGGACAATGAGGATAGTTAGACGCGTGCGGGCGCCGTAATGTAGTGGTGAGACTGACCATCAAGCGAAAAGAACTCGCCCTGCTGCCAGGGCACGTTTCCGAGGCCTGTGGCGTACGATGCGACGAAGAATACCATAGAGAACAGCACCAAGCCCGACCAGGACGAAAAGTAGTTTGCGCCGTCAACTAGAATGCCACCTGTTCTCTCCGTAAGGACTGTGATGTGCACCAATTAGTGGCCAGGTGAAATTTGGTATGAATTACAAGTTCCCTACAATGGAACACGATACTGGCAAGCGTTAGTCCGATGATCATACCAGGTGACGAGATGAGCATGATCTTGCGCCTCCCGATAATGTCGATGTATTTGAGTGCGAACAAAGTGAAGAGGAAGTTGGTACCAGACACAATGAGACCTACTGCTGTGGGCTGGTTGAATCCGATCTGCTTGAAGAGCGTCGCGGAGTAATACATTAATGTATTGAACCCACACAGTTGTTGGAAAGCCTGCATGCCACAAGCAACAACTACAATGAGTATTAGGATATGTCAACAGCTCAATGTTAAGACGGCATACTCGGTGCGCGCAAGTTAATTGGCACAAAGAAGATGGACTGTAAGCGTTCGAAGAAAGTCGTCGTGCGCGCGATTTCGATACTCTGTTCGACAGCCACTTGGAGCACTTTGACCTGTCGACATCGCAACTCAGAGACATTGATGGAAAGTTTATCGGACTCGCGTACCTTGAGATCGACCTGGCCTGGCGTAGCGTGCGCGTAGATCTTAGCCATGATGGCGCGTGCTGCACCTACTTCCCCTCGTTTCAGTAAAATTCGTGCTATCGATCACGTATCAGAATCTAAGCCACAAGCAGAAAAGGTGGTCTGCACTGACGCGATTCCGGAAGGAAAAACAGGAAGATAAGCTGCATGCCGGCGGGGACAGTGCCCAGGCCCACCATCCAGCGCCATCCGCCATGTACGTTCCCGAAGCCCGCATCGATGCCATATGCGATCACTTGACCAAGTGTGATTGCCACGACGTTGATCACGACCATGCGCCCACGCAGATGCGTCGGGGACAGCTCTTGAACATACAGAGGCGCGATGCACGACGCTATGCCAACTCCCCATCCAACCGGGAAGCGCGTGCTGATCTGGATTCGCAGAAGTGAGAAGCACCAAGGAAAGGAGGTAATATGCATCGGATACTGTACCATGCCCCATACGGTGTGGCAGACAGCCTGGCCTACGGCTCCTCCCATGAAAAAAACATCCGCAATCCCAAGGACCGGGCGGCGACCGGTGAGATCCGAGAGCATCCCTGCCCCGAGACTTCCCATCAACGCACCAAAAGTGGTAGCAGAAGTAATCAACTCCTTGTGTATGTTCAGCAGGAGGCAACAGAACCTGAAGAGACCACCATACTTTCTGTAAGGAGGACAAGCCGACTGGACCAAGGTCCGAGTTGATTGTAACAAGTGCGCCAGAGATGACACCAGTGTCATAGCCTACAATAATTAGCAATGTCCAATATGAAGCATCCGCGGGCTCATCTACGCGGCCACTTACCGAACAGCAAACCCGAGATATTGCTGCACAAGACCAGAATCCATACTGTACAAACCAAGTTGTCCTCTCTTCGCCTTCGGCTATCACTACCAGCTCAGAGATCTCCCCGCTCAGCTGGCACTTACAACTGCTGAGATTACAACGATAAACAACAGCACGTAACTTATGAGTTGATATATATAGTTTCGCGTACCTTACTTTACGGTCCTCAGTCGCTTATGCACAAGCACTGAGGTAAGTCATTATTTACGCAGCATATATGCCCCGCTCACGTTATTGTATAGCACTTCGTTGTTACAGGTACTGTACTGACAATCTAGTCGCTTATGCACAAGCACTGAGTACTTCGTTGTTACAGGTTTTATTAACAACATCTTTACAGCCGATTCAGTAAATATACGGAATCTTCATTTTCCAAAAATTCCGCACGTTGGCATTGCTTGGCTGTGGCAGGCAGAGACACTGTCACCTCTACTATCACAACTCAGGTAATGCAAGTCTATAAGTAATGTGGAATGCCTTTTCACTAACGCTATACTGTGTGAAATGCTTATTCCTCTTAGATATAGTGAATATAATACTATTGAAGCTAATACTAATTTTTTAACAAAGAAAAGCAGACTGTGAAAGCTCTCAAAAAATCAAAGAGATGTGCAAAACATGATTTTGCACTGGAAATGGTCAACAACATGACTGGTGCATGACAGTGTTGGAAATCCGGATATCGGATTTCAGTTTCGAGCTCAGATAAAAATTCAGGAACTTTTCTTCAATCTATTATTGGTACTGTACCTTTCTTTTGACGGTTTAAATACACTGTATCTACGAGTATGTACCTTCAGCGCGTTTGCAAGCGAATCCACGCCTTGCGTTTTTATACTCGATATTTTGCGCTGGCACGAATTCCAACAGACAGAAATATTTGAGAGCTACCCTAAGCACTATACTAATGTATAGGATCATATTCCACATATGTTCCTGGGATGCCAATGCGGTGAGGGCAAAGCTAGAGGTAGCATTTCAATCTATTCGGCAGCCACCTGTGACCGTGACATGTTTGATGTATTCGGCGTTTCGGCAGAGGTCGATATGGCTCGTGACAGGGGCAAACTTTCGACAGTATATAGAGTGCTTCTAGCAATCTTTTCTCAAATTTAGGCCCATTTTTGGGTGACTCGCTCAATTATTTCGGCAGAGACCTCTGTGACCCGTGACATCGACCAGATTTCGTCTTCGGCAGGCACCTGCGTGACGCGTGACTGCCGAATAGATCGAAATGCTACAGTAATTCTTGTCAAGCGTGACGAAGGCACATCATGGCTTTTGAGCGTGACATATTTTGCACTTCTACATGATTTTGACTTGTCTCCATCTGGCATCATTGTCTGATTAGATTTCCTTCAAATAAAAATCGAAACTGCATGCTAAGCACTAAACCTGTTGGAGTTTAAAGGTCTCAGTTCGTGGCACTCGCGCACGCGGTGTCTGCAGATACTCTCAGTCTCTGCTTGGAGGACTGAGGAAAAAAGAGAGCACGACGTATGACTAGGTATATTTGAAATCTCGCTTGTTCTGTCACCCTGGCCGCTTGCACATCGTAGGCGACACCTCTGCGAGTGCGCGCGCAAGCATGTGTGCGCGTGCGCTGGTGCGCGCTGCTGTTATCCACAACAAAACCTTGCTCGCTTGAGCCTGTGCTATGTCGTTGTAGTGCTATAAAACAGTTGTCAGTTCCCGGCTAGTGATAGTATGTTCCGGGGTCCCACAAGCTCGTACCCAAACAGCGCCAAAGTGCAGAATTTTTGAAAGACGTGATTCCGTATATTTACTGAAACGGCTGTAATATCCGAAATGTCTCTGTCCATCGTGGCAACATTTGTTCGTCGTGAGAGTTCATAACGTTCTTGACCATGTGTTGGTAGCTGGGGCCAACGTCGGCGGTGAACGAAGGGCAAACCGTGAAAAGTCGACAACAGAGTGGAGCATCTCATGGTTTCAACGAGATTTACGGTTCGGCCGTCTTGTCGCATCCTGGTCACTTGATGGCTCAGCCAAGGATCTTCTGGATACATGCCTTCCAATTCTAGATGATATTCTGACCTTCTGACGCCGGCGGCCTTGCTTCTTGACAAATGAACTTCGTATGCCAAAAATATCCATGTGGTATGCGTCCTATGAGTCATCTGAAAGCTTCAAGTTTATGGCTGTAGATGGGGACGCACAAGAGACTCGCGGCTCCTCGAGGGTTCGCGGGGCTATGCGTGGATGGAAGAACTCAGAATGTAGACCTGTCTCCGTGTCTAACTCATGGTAAGTTCGCTCAAGGACAATAACGACAATCAGAGAGGAAGATTGAAAGATACTACACCAAGCGACGACAATACGGTTGACTTAGATCCCATTTGCCAACCGGCCGTCATGAGTGGTAAGCTAGTGGGTTAGGGCGATTTGGATTCGCTCGCCGGTGGATCCGGATCACTCACTCATGACGGCGAGCTCGCAAAAGATAAGTTCTACGACTTTTCAAAGGTCAGATGAGTGCATCAGTGAACGTGGAAACCTGGAGTGAGGGTTCTGATTGCGATGTTGCGAGAAGGCCCGATAATCGGAGGGAGACGAACAAGGACACAGGAAGCCGACGAACTTTCATTGTTAGGGGGTGCAATGAGATTATGGCTCTCTTGCACTAAAGGCTCGAAAGGACTCGCTCTCCAAGTTCCAACTTATGTTGTCTTCCTCTCCGTCTTCCCTCTGGTTCTGTCTCCTTATTCAGACTTGTGTCTCACAGCCATCACGAAGAGTGCTATCCTGCTCTGCACCCTCCAGGCCATGAATGTTGTGACGTCGGACTTCGACATGCACGTAAGAAACTCCTTCCAGAGAAGCTACATCAGGACAACATTGTTTTTAGGCGGATACACCCCGAGCCGCACCCGCTGTCACAGATCAATGGTGCGCATATCCGCGTGCACTGCTCGACAGAGGCCGTGCCCCTCCAGGACCACTAGCAGAGAAATGGACCGGCAACGTCTGCACCGGGACGCCCCGTCGAATCTCACCATAAAAAATCGACGCAGGCTAGTCCGACTTGTTCGTCCCGTCGTCTCAGTGCGGCCATACCTGTGGGAACCTTGCCGATATGACACCGGCGGCGAAAGGAGCGGTAAGTTACGACATTGCGCTTGTTTGGCAAGAGCTTCAATCCGTCTACTGTACTGCCTTCTGCAAGCGCCCGCACAGGCTACATTCTGTTCGCGATTGAGGTGGGCAGTGCAGGCACAGAACGTGATGAAGGTCAGGGTACCAAGAAGAATTCGCGAATAATTTCTCCGAAATCTATGGCGGAACTTGCGTCTCAGAACAATTTTGTGCTGCATCGACCGCCGATGCCAGTACGTAAACCAGCGTTCGCTTGCAAGCTCACGAACCAAGGCCTTCCTCGGCAGCACGAATAAAAAGCTGTTCCATGCCACGCCAGCCTACGCGATCGTAACGGATGGATGTATAACCGCTATATCTTACAGTATCCCCGCGCACAGACTGACAGCGTGTGCAGGGTGCTTCTGACAGGTGCAGGTGCCGGAGCTGCCGCAGAGCCCGAAGGGAATCGCCACGGAGCTCGTCGCAATCGTCGACAGAGTCACCGTGATTGACCTCACGGACGAGGCCACCGAGGAGGCGCTCGACATGAAAGTCACCGGCGCTAAGTAGCAGGAGGACCAGCAGAGCCTCGAGACTAAAACGCAGAGACTGGTGGTCAACGCCAATCCCGTGCAGCAAGAATTACTGAGCTGAGCTGCACGCCCGGCAAGAAGATATTCACCATCTAGACCGAAACCGTCGACTTAGGTACCATCGGCGTTAACTCTGGCGGCGGCGGCGGCTTCGGAGTCAACTCTGGCGAAAATGCATCGCCTCCCTTCTGGGAGTCATGCTTGGCATGTGAGTTGGTTGGTGCGGTGTGTAGTGTTCGGGGTGCTCTGTAACGTAGTTGTGCAGAACATATACACCATCTTCGACGTCGAGAATACGCGTGTTGGCTTCGCGGACTTCACGTGAAGTGGGGCAGGAGAGATGGGGACCTAAGAGCAGGTATTGATTGGAGCCGGTGATAATGTGACGGACCTTGCTATGTTACCTGCTGTTAGTGATTTATGTCGGTTGTTTCTAATCATTCACTTGTGCTGCTATAGGAGGTGACAGTTCGGGAATATGATATGTGGTAACTCCGCGGAGTGTCTCACTTCATTGATGTGAAAAGCTAGATGCCGGTATTCGGTTTGGGAGTATGATATGTGGTAATTCCGCGGAGGGTCACATTACATCGATGTGAGGATGGATGTCGGTATTCGTCCGGCAACAAGATGGTGCGACAGCTGGCCATGAACACGATACATCCGTACGCCTGGAATTGACAAGAGCCAATGCACGACGGTGTGCCTGTGGTGTGCAACCACGGAGACCTCGAAAAGTTTCAGGATCTGACATGTAGACCGTTGTCCAGAGCACCGAATGTGCGCGGAATGCCGGGGGCATGCGGCGAGCAGGAGGCCGGCCTTGCAGCGTCTGGGCAACCTTGACGCAGCCGTCGACGAGTCACGAGCGTGGGCGATCAGCAGGACGCCTCACAGCGGAGAGCACTTTCACTTCCGCTATGTGCGCTGCGCCGTGCACCGGGCGATCGGGAATAAAGCCATGAAACGCAGACAGGCAGAGGATGTGGTATGGTGATGATGATGATTGTGGCACAGCTATAGAACACAGTTAATGGACACGATGGATACTCCCTATCTGACACACGCTTCTCATACTCGCACGCCTGCAAGGGGAGTGGCGCCGATCGCCTACAGGTTATCGGCGGCAAGCAACAAGTCTTTGGAAGACCCGAGCCCGCCCGCCTTTCTAATACGTGCTGCCCTCCGGCGGTTGCGGTAGCTTGCGGTTGGTAAAGTTACCCATTTCCCTGCCGATCACGAAGGTCACAGTGTGCAGGGGAAACAGGTACGCAGGTACGCACCGGCGGATCTCGACGAGCACAGTCTCGATACTGCTGTTCCGGCTCCAGCTGGCTAGGACGGGCAGCTTGGTGTGATCGACTTTGCCGTCGCTGGCATTGACGAAGGGCAAGTTGACACGCGAGATGAACTGCACGGTGGGCGGCTGGTCGGGGTACGTCTCGCCGCAGTAGATCTTGAGGCTATAGATGCGGTTCTCGTGTATAGTCTGGTGCGAAGGAGAAAGAGCGGCGGATCAGTGGGCGCGCGGGAGAGGGGCGATAGGGAACAGGGCATACGTGGCCGGGGCCGATGATGGTCCCGTTCCAGTTGCTCATCAGGATATCGTCGCTATCTTCGAGCCCGTACGAGCAGGAGCCATCGCCGATGCCCTTCTCGCCCTTCTCGAGCTCCTCGAGAAGACGAAAATTCCGGGGAACTACAAGATCGATCAAAAATCTCAGCATGAGCACAATGGCAGGGACAGCAGGAGGAAAGATAGAGGACCTTTAGCCATGGATATAGTGGAGGGCGAATTTAAGATGGCCTTTGAGGAATGGAGAGGAAGGATGGCTGTGGCTGACGCGGGAATTGGGCAATTCAAATCGGGAACCTCCCTCCAAGCGGGTTCCTCGTCTTCGTCCCTCAACCTTCGCTTCTCCTTCTCCTTACTCTTTCCTCGATTTTCTTGATCCCGTCTCTCTTGAAAGACCCGCTCTACACATATAGTACACTTGTCTTTTGTATCTTCGCCCGTTATGTTCCGGAGCGGCACTAACAACCCCTACGACGACATCATCGGTAAGTGCGCAGTCGTGCCACCTCGGGTGCGTCTCAGTGCTGAACACACAAACTGTGCAGTCAAAGCGACAGATGAGAATCTCACAAGCGAGAATTGGGAGATTATTATGAATCTATGCGATAAGGTAGCCGACGAAGGCGAGCAAGGGTCCGTTCATCTCTCGCCACTTCCACCCTTTTGTGGCTGTATGCTCTCTTTGCCAGTGCCCGGAATGCCATGGCCGCCCTTCTCAAACGCCTTGCCCACCGCAACCCCAATGTACAGCTCTACTCCCTTGCCCTCACAGAGGCCCTGTCCAAAAATTGCGGTATCAACCTGCATCGTGAGATTGCCTCCAGAGCATTCACGCAAACTCTGGAGCGATTGATCACAGATCGGGTGCGTATTTGTCCATTTCATGCACACATCTGGTTATGAGCTGTATCTCTATCTTGTATAGACTACCCATGAAAATGTAAGACGGAGGGCCCTCTCCTTGGTCGCCATGTGGGCTGCCGAATTCCAAAACGACCCTAGCCTTGGCGTCATGGAAGAATGCTTCGACAACCTCAAAGCCAAAAGTCAGTCATGTGCTGCCCGTTTCTACGATCGCGTTCATCAAATGATGCACAGGTTACAAGTTTGATGCGCCACAGGAACCCGCGCCTCCTGAAGTGGATGACGAGGTCCGTCGGCGCGAAGAAGAGGAACTGCAGCGCGTTCTTGAGATTTCCGTCAAAGATAAGGGCGGCCGCGCCGCTTGGGGAGAGTATTCGCTCGCATCTTCTAGTGGCGCTGGCACCTCGAGCGTCCTCTCCAAGCACCAGCCCAACGCCGCCTCCGTCTCGTCTTCTTCCGCAGCTGTTCACGAAGCTGCCTCGTACACCGGAGGATATTCCCCGGCCCCGGAACGTCCAGAAAGTGTTCCATCATATGCAGCTTCCACTGCACAGAGCACTCCCTCGTCAACGAGCACTGTCACTGAGTCCGTGCCGAGCGTTTCAAGGGCCTTTGAGGCTACGTCCCCTGTGGTCGGCTCTACTACGAAGTTCACGCGTGTGCGGGCGTTGTTTCATTTCGAACCATCGGAGCCCGGCGAGCTTGCTTTTGAAAAGGGCGACATTATCAAGGTTGTGGATCGTGGATACAAGGACTGGTGGAAAGGCCAGCTCAAGGGCCGTACGGGAATCTTTCCAGTGAATTATGTCGTAAGTTTCCCTTTGTAGCACACTATATGGGCGTGCGTTCCGTATGCGCATATATGCTAATGGCGTATAGGAATCTCTTCCGGAGCCTACTACAGCGGAGTTGGCCGCAGAAGTTCAGCAAGAAGCTGCCGTCTTCGCCCAGGCAGGGAATGTAGATCGATTGCTTACCATGCTCCAGACTCTGGATCCCGCCAAGGATAATTTGGCGGATAACGAAGAGATTCAGGAGTTGTACCGCTCAAGCATGGCGTTGCGCCCGAAGATCGTGAAATTGATTGACAAGTACAGTCAGAAGCGAGGTGTGCATCTTGTCTGTGCTAGTAGTGCACGCTCATCCTCATGAGGGAATATAGCCGATTTGGTGTCCATGAATGAGAGCTTCGTCCAAGCACGTACCATTTTTGATCGCATGATGGAGGAGAGTCTTGCGAGGCACAGTGCATGTAAGAGCATATCTTGGGAAACTCAGCTACATTTGTCCAGCTTACATATTCTGTCGTTGGTCTAGATTATGATCAACGCTCGCCCTACATACCCCCTCAAGGTTACCAGGTGCGCCCTGACTCCAATGTGCAATCCGCCTTTGGCCGCGTACCGGATCCTCAGTCGTACGGTTGGAACCCAGCTATATTCGAACAGCCCGGATATAACGCCTATCCGGCCCCTGCAGCAGCTTACCTGCCTGACCAGGAGGTGACCCACCCCCAGCCAGTGCAACCCGCGCAGGCGTATGGCGACCCGAATCCCGTCGCATTTGGAACTCAACAGCAACCGCCACAAAACGGGCAGCCAGGTTATCCTCAGCCATACAACTCGCAGCATAGGCAATCGTACCCGCCTCGACAGACAGAAGCCACTCCATATGGCACTGGGCCAATTCCTCAGTCCCAGACACAGTCGCCAGCTCAAGCACAGCTGCCAGCTCAAGTACAGCTGCCAGCTCAAGCTCAAGCTCAGCTCCCAGCCCAAAGTCAGGCGCAGCCACAACCACAGGCTCAAGTACAACATATTGCGCAACCCGAGGTTAGTACCTTCATGCTTCGTAGTAGTACTTCCTCACCAATATGGAGGTAGACACACGCTCAATCACAAGCTACTGCGCACCAGCCCCAGGCTCAATCTCCCGTCCAGCATCAGCCAGCGCAGGGCCCACCGTTCGTCTACGACCCCGCCGGTACTTATCCGGACCCAAATGTACAAGCGTGGGCAACCTACTATGCCCATGGAGGCAAGGATGCTACCGGCGCGGTGTACTTCATCTCAGTACCTGGCGTCAAAGAGGGCCCTTCGCAGCTGCCCGCGTCAACTCTACCCGCACAGTCTCCGCAGCAGCAGCAGCAGCAGCAACAACAACAACAGCCACAGCCACAGCAACAACAACACTCGCAGAGCCGTGTTGACACCCTTGCGCGCCAGGGAAGCTTTGCACGCCATGGCAGTGGGTTCCAACAGTCACAGCAAGGCCATCCCGACGCCATAGCACATCAGGGCGGCGTTGTACGCCAGGGCAGCGTTTTGCGCCATGGCAGCGTGTCGCAGCATCAGTACGGCGCCCCAACTGGACAAATCGCGACATCGAGCTCCAGCGAGCTTGCAATGTGGAACGGTTCGCCGCAACAACAACCACAACGCGCGACCTCCCCACTATCGTCCCAGCCCCCGCGGGCCGCCGGGTCTCCTACGTTCATGCAGGCGATCCAGAAGCAGGGATCGTCACCGACGCAGGCGTTCATGGGGCCCAGCGGCAGCCCTACGAGGTTCCCGCAGCCACAGGGACCTGGTGCGGGCGTGGGCGACCAGTGGCAGAACCAGTACTATGGCATGCAGAACCAATTCGCGGGCATGCGAGTGGGTGGTGGTGAGCAGGGTGTGCCAGCGCAGGGCGAGCCGGTGCGGCAGCAACCATCGCCACAGGGCGTCGGTGCGTGAGCGTTCTGCTCGAATGACGGTGGTAGGTAATATGGGCGCGTCCGACAGATAGAGCGGCGCGAATTCTATGTTGGTTTATTTTGGGCCGAAAGCTTTTCTATTTGTTATACCTTTTCCCGCTCGTGTTGTTTGCTGTGCTAAGCACATCGCTATGGACCATCGTGTCGTGTCTATCCCTGTGCTATCAATCCATCTTGTTCATTGCCGTGATCTGATCTGAGTCCTTGATGGAATATAAGGCCCCCCGAGTTGGGCACGCGGACAAGTGGCCTTGTGATAGGGATGTCAACGGTACATCAGCGCGGCCGCGTCCGAAGGGCCGGTGGATCACATTCAGACCCTGCATTTCCTGCGGGACCGGGGTGCAACCTTCGTGGGAATCAGAGCGGTAATGTGACTTTACAGGGGCGGTGCAGACCGGCGGCATTTTGATTGTTGGTCTGGACCTGGAGTGCCCACCCGCTGCGGAAGTTGACTACCGGCACCGTGATAAAGAGTTGGACAACTTGGCAAGAGCCACCCACAGGCGATGCCGCCAGAAGCACTCTGGTTGTATGATAATTCTTTGGGAATGTCGGACGAGGTGCTTCACTTGTTGTGAATCAGCATCACAAACTATGGGGTTAAACAGTAGGTAGCTGGTTGTCATTGATGAGCATTGCTGTGGCCAGGTAGCTGGATGAGGGGTGTTGGAATTCAAGCAAGCATGGGATGTCATGCACAAAGGACAGGGTAGATTAGCTTGTAAACATGCCAAAGGCACATAATTGTAGATACAATATATTGAAATTATCAGAAAAAGGTACAGTACTCATAAAACGTGAGCCCCCGAATTTTTACCAAGAGCCCGAACAAAATTCTGACATCTGAATTTCAACAGGGGGCAGGTGGTGGTTATAGAGGGCAAGGGTGAGGCTCAGTGAGCAGCAGTGCTTGCCAGGCCTGGCTGCCAACACGCATGCAGAATGCACGAAGCGAGCACAGATATGCTCGACTCGGATTCATGTTTCCCGCGTGCGTGCTGGCTGCCGCTGTGGGGTTGATGGACACAAGGTTGGTATCCAGAAAGGGCGAGAGCAGGGCTGGGCACACGGTAGCGACCAACTTCTCGCCAACCATTCCTTCCTTGTCGTTGTTATCCTTGCCCTCACCCGCACTTGGAATGCGGCAGGTAAAGCAGCAGAGGGCGGCGGGCTGACGGACGGGCTGCACAGCAGTGAGTGACGGCAGTGGACACGTACATAGGGCCCGCGAAACGGGTACGAACTTGCTCATTTGGTTTTGTCTGCTTGTGCATTTGGCCCCCGCTGTGGTGGTCAATGGGCCAGGGTGGTGATCGCGGAGGCAGCGGTGGCCAGTACATGTGCGGATCAGACGAAACGAGCGCGGACCGTGTTCGTTTCGTCCCCCACATGCGCGCTGGCCACAGTGGTGGGGGTAGACAAACGGAGCATTAGGCTAGTGGACACAGAGAGCGACGGCAGAGACGGGTGGGCGGCGCCGGCCAATGGACATGCAGAACACGCGAGACAAGCACCTTATGTGCTCATTTCGTCGTCTGCATGTGCAGTTGCTGCCACAGCAGAAGTTGAGGCCAGGTAGTGATGCAGAAGGCAAGAGCCAGGTCGACGACGGCCGACGCGTACGCAAGCACACAAAATGCGTTTATTTCGTGTTGCCTGTGTGCGCGCTAGTCGCCGCAGAGTGGAGGGTCTAAGTGGTGGTCGCAGGTGGCGACGCGTGCGCCACCCGAGATAAAGAGAGCTACCGGTGATGTGGTGGGACCATGTCGAGGGGGTAAGAGTCTGGGGGGGGTGAGGGAGTGAGTGCCACACACACAAGTGACGCCCGATGCGCCGCACGTGAAAATCAATCCTCGCCGCCGGCTAGCGGATTCAGTCTCCCGGAGGCAGAGTAGATACGGCAGGCCCACGGAGCCCACAGCACATCGTCGTCTTTGGCAGGGTCACGCACACTGGGAGGCGTAACTCACAGGTCATAAACAAGCCACGTACATTACGCTCCGCGAGTACGACTTACAACTCAGGCTGGCGCGATATCGGTAAAGCTCGCTGTTGGTACCATCGCCGAGGACTCCTGATAACCACCGCCAATGTCATTTCAAACCGGTTTGAATGAAAACAGGAGTGATGTACGTGGTACTTGTGATGCTTGGATACTTGTAATCAGAACCAACTATGAAAATTCTGTAGCTCCTGTTGCTCTGATTCCATGGAGGGTCATGTCCCATTGCACTGCAATGTTCACCTCAGATACTATATGTAATCTGGAAGTGGGAATGCTGTGCCATGCTGCATCTGTGGATGCCAAGCTGCTTGGTGGGCCAACCCTGCCACTACTCTGCCACTACCCTGCCTTGCTTTCCTTCCCTGTGTTAAGGGAAGCCATGTCTGTGGGCACCAAACTACTCAACAGGCCAACCCTGCCACTACCCTGCCTTCCCTTCCTTTTCTATATTAAATGACTTAACATAAGGAAGGCATGGTAGGGTAATGACAGGGTTGTAAAGATCTGTGGGACTGAAATCAGATCTCCCTGAAGATGATGGCAAAAGCCCAAACATTCCCCAATAATTTGTATGGATGAGATGACATCAATGACACCAACCCTATGCTGACACTTTTTACTTGGTGTGGCAAGGGTCTTTCTGACCTACTGGCCTCAGATCTTTGGTGCCCAAGTGCAAGGTGAGACACTTAAACTTTAATATGTAATTCTCAAATGCCTTGAAACAAGGTAATTCAGGATCTTCAGCATGACAACAACCACTGAAGTTCTATCTCCATACTTACACCTTCTGAACAATCATCCAAACATGGACTTGAAGATCTTCAAGTCCATGTTTGGATGATTGTTCAGAAG
>QLPM01000490.1:8443-25514 GCA_003314695.1 Albatrellus sp. MG142
GATGACAGCACCCTTTTGTGAGTGCGCCATACCACTGTCTCACAGCTGCTCAAAAGCCGCATGCACCGGTGCGATAAAATAGACCATTCTCACCATCCATGCAGGCGGTTCCTTCAAGCGCGGAAATTTAGTGTGCCACGAGCGAAATCGATGATTGTCGACTGTTTACACTGGAGACGTACTGTCGAGGGTAAGGGAATCGACAGTCTCTACCGCGAGCTTGATCCACTTGATGTGAGAAATGCGATTGCATCCATGGCGATTTAGGCTAAGGCTACTTCGCATCGCAGTATCCGGGGCGTGAGCAGGTGTTCGAGTGCTGGCCAATGTGGTTCCACAAGGCATGTGATCGTTCAGCACTATCCATACCATCGCGCCTCTGAAACGACCTGACTTGTATCGTCGATTGAACTGTACAGATGGATAAGGTGATCTCCGGCCACTGAACCTTTTGGACAGCTTTCACTGAAAAATGCATGATGTTCAAAGAAAGGCAGGCCTCTGAATATCCAATCCTTTGGGGGAATCAACATGCCGTCACTGTACAAGCATGTAACGCCCGAGCGTCACTGGGAAACCATCCTCGTCAACGCAGAGTGTCTCCGCCGCGAGATCCTCCCCGCAGCATCTGTGGCCGCAGGCAAGCTCATCGACAAGGTGTTCGTCATCGTCGATCTCAAAGGCTTCGGGTGCGTTTTGTTTTCATTCTATTCGTTCGTTATATCCCACACACTTCTAAGCACTTTTTCGCAGCCTGCAACAGTTCTGGCAGATGAAATGGCTTGTCCATAAATCCTTCCAGATCTCGCAGGACTATTTCCCCGAGACGTATGACCCCTAATCATTGTTCTCGTTCGCTCCTTACTCCCGTCACAGAATGGGCCAGCTCGCCATTGTGAATGCGCCCTCCTCCTTCACCATGATATGGGCTGCAGTTAAGCCGTGGCTTGCTGCGGAAACCGTCGAAAAGGTCACCGTTCTCGGCGCGAATTATGCCTCCGAGCTCCTCGAGCTTGTCGACGCCGAAAACCTGCCTGCCTCACTCGGCGGGATGTGCACTTGCGCCGAGCACGGCGGCTGCCATCTGGTCGACACAGGCCCTTGGATGGACAGACGCGCAGAGCGGCGGGCGCAGTGGCTGGCTGGCGAACGCGCGAGGCCTGGCGTAGACTGGCCGCCCGAGCCAACCAAGAAGGGTTATGACTCGGATAGTATGGTACAACCGGCGAGTCATGAAGGAAAGGATGACAGGGACAAAACCGACCAGACACTAGCAGTGACTGATGCGCATTCTGAAACTCAGGCTGTCGTTACTGTTATCGCTTAAACGCATCTCTCCCATTGTATGATTAGAACCCTCTCGATGTAATGCATTAACCACCAGCCCTGTCAAAAACGAAAAGGTAATAAGTTCTGGAGAACGAGTATCATGATATAGATCACATGACACCAATGTCATTTCCAGACCCTAGCAACTCAGAAAGCCGGGGCCTCATGTCTGAAGATTTCTGTCAGGATGTGGACTTTCTCTCCTGTCTGGTTCCAACATGATCCTCATGCCGAAACTGTGAGAATTATTTTGGTAAGATCATTTCTTGGCAAGTGCTGGTGCAAATACAAATATGATATGATCCACCATTGCCATGCTGCTCAAGCTAGAAGCTGATTGAGAGTGTGGCCAAGGCCAAGATACTGACATTTCAATAAGGGAGTCAGCATGGGGCAAGGGCAATAGCATATATCTGAGCTAAGTTTGGTCAGAATGGTAGGAATCCAGGATAGAGATGCTACAACCAAACAACCGAGCAGAGATACATATGTAGGACATCAGGGTAAGGGGTGGAATGGGCAGTGGGCAAAGGGTACTGTGATCATGGAATATCTTGATTAATGTGAACGTGTCACTGGCTTTGATCGTACTTGTAGTAATGTCATTGAAAGATTTTAGCAAGAATTTACTCAAAGGTCCCCTATTATAGGAAGAATCTGATCCCAATCTTCTGGTGTCATTCAGTCACCGGTGTCGTTGGCAAGGGAGTTGTAATAGGATTTAATATATTTCAATGTCTGAGCATTTACTAGAGATGGCGGGCATCCAGCCAGCGCGAAGTGATGGATGGGTGACAGTCTGCCTATCCTTCCATTATCAGAGCTATAGGCCAGAGTCTAGAGATCAGAAATGACTTCCTGCAGATTGGATGTGCTATTCGTCCTCATGAAAGCTCTCGGGAAGTCGCCGAGCGTAGAGATCTGCATGTCACCAGGCAGCTTGCTCAAAATCGGTGGCATCTCAAGGGTACCAGGACTCTTCATATAATGGCTGTCTATGGGCGGGGAGATAGGGGTCAACGTTGGATAGGCGGTGTATTAGCAGGCCGCTGGGTCCTCCGAACAGAAGCGAGGATAGCGACGGTCTCCGGATAGGTGATCTGCTCTGGCATAGCTTCTCCTTCACGATCCAGGGCCTTACACGGGGTCTCAAGGTTGTCTAGACAGATGATACAGTGTTTGGCCTAGAAAACTCCTGGAGCGGGGACCCTGCGCCCGCAGTCGAAAGACTCAAAGTCCTGGTTCGCTCGAGGAGTCTAGGCTCGGCAGCGTCGGCCGCGTCACACGTAATAAAGTAACGAGCAACGCCAAACTGGTTCACTAGTCCAGGGTGATGAAGAACAACCTGTGCGGTGATCGTTTGACCGATGCCACCTGAGCCCAGGACAGCCACACGGGCGGGGGCATGCTACAGGACGGAGGTCACGAAATGTTCGACCTCAATGTCACAGCCATGAGAAATCTGGTGCTTTGATGGAAGGGCAGGCAAGTCTCGCCGCACACGAATAATGTACATCTGGTCACAGCATGCAAAAGACAAAAAATTGAATACGAACATTAGCTCCAAAGATACTGGTGAATTTCGCCACGGTTCAATTTACCACAGGGAAAGTAGATTCGGACGAACCTGGGTTGCAACGACGTTTTATTGAATCTGCGCGACATCGATGGGATTCGCAGTAGAAAGCTGTGTACGTAGAACAACAGAAAATTCAACTCGAGAGACAACTAGAGACATACGTTTGAGAATTCCAAGACCCTCTTCATTTCTCCCCGCATGATACGACGTACTGCTTCAACTGGCAGCGGAAGGATCACACTGTAAGCTTGTCTTGTTTCCCGGAACCGTTGCAGCGTTGAAGAACATTGGGGGACATCAAGGACAGTCTTCAGTTCACAGTGCCCGGAAACAGAATTGATAACACGATGCCTGCCGCCAACGAGTTCGGGATTACCCTTCAAATTCTGGGCTATTGTATTAGATCGTCGGAGAGATCGCTCCCTTGTTCTTTGTCTGCAGCGTGTCTGGAACTGGAATAAAATTATCCGATGACTCGACTGATCCTCGCGAGGTAGGACATGACTTTGTCCAATTCATTCTTGACATCACGGACCTCCTATTCCGTCATAGACGCGCAAAGAGTACGTCAAGGTCGACAATATGACTTGGGGCTCTGATGACCAAGATCGGCATGATCAGCCGTCCGACAGTTTCAAGATAGGGCCAATTACGGATCACTTTGCTGATGTCCCAAAACAATGCGGCGGCGATAGACAAGCTCTGAGCGGACTCGTCGTTGCTCCCGTTTTCAGCTGTCTATCGACCACGGTTGACGTCGTCGCAAGTCACGTATCGTGGTACGCACCTTACCATTAGGGCCATCAGCGATGTGGCCGACACCGTATGTGGGGGAACGTGAGCAAGAGCCGTCATTTTTTAGAAGCCTTATTCATTATATAAATCGGTCAAAAAAAAAAAATAGCACATGCAGTTTTTCATTTGCTTGCGATAGAGAACAGGAGAGGTGGATTGAGTCTCGGCGGGATGTCCACGATACTGCCGCGGCGACTTATGACGGCGTCTCGCTGTCTCCAGGCGCTCGGCAGCGTTCGACTCAGTATGTCAGAGTTTCAAAGCTGTATTGACTGACAATGGCAACCACGGGAGTCAATGTCGGCTCACCCCTCACGAAGTATTGTCCGAGTCGACTATTGCCGTTCCCTATGGTACGAATGGATGCATTTCGAATATAGCGCTAGCAGCGCTGATGAAAATTATATTGTGATGCTCGACTTACGACATGTATATCATCATTTCTTTGAAATCAAAATTAAATCAGGAGTGGGATAAATTCATCTTCGTGTGATCGCCGCGAAGATAACATTTGGGATCTGTCTCAGCACCATCGTGTCAGTTCGACCCCCACACACCCTCACTACTGCACCAAAAATGAACCCACCACAGTGTAACCAATCAAACTCAATCGAATTCCTCTGCGACATGCACACAAGGCCCTCTTTCATGGATTCTAACTCCATTATAGCCGAACTAGCTGCGGCCGACCCTGTGATATGGATATGGGATGTGATTATCATCAGCCGGTTAGACAGCATTGGCAACGGTGATCCAGTGGGGATCTTATTGATGTGTACCAGTTGCAACCCAACTTCCTGGAAGCTGTCAGGCGCCAGCCCATATCCGAGAACGCGATCTCACGGAACAGGTTCTGCACGGGAACTTACATGACGAAATCAGCGAAATATGAGGGTACCTACATCACGTGTTTTCAAGGGTAGCGTTTGTCGACCAGAAGATGCATCTATGAAGCTCTGGTGCAGCATCAGTGATTGCGTCAGATCACCTGGACACTTAGAGGAAACTTACGCCGGATGAGAACGGAGTAGTCCTTGAGATAATTCGTGACACCAAGCAATTCCCCAGCGACGTCACTGTTACAGACACGCGGTACTGTAAGCATATACTCAAGGAAAGCTGAAGGCCAGCAGAAAATCAGAAACCTGCTGAACTGACCAGAGATACCCGCCGACAGTAAGGTATACGTCAGACTAGGAGGCAATGCTGAGGCCATTGAGAACTAGTGTGCGTAACGCCCCACGGTAAAGTCGATGAGGCAATCCAGTGCAGGGAACGCCTTCAAGCTGGCGTCGAGGACCAATTCAAGTCCAGAGGTTAATTAACACCGCTCTCTTCGTCAACTTGTTCGCGTGTTGTATTTTGTGTCAGTTAAACATCGCCGCAACGCGTCTCATAACATGTGTGCCCATTTTCCGCATCTACGAAGGTTGACGGCGCAATTTGTCCCGAACACATCCACGCTGCCATTAAGGTGTGCTAACAAGGAGTAAAGAGTGAAGAAACCGATAAGCAAGGAATCATGCATTGCCTTAGAAGATGGGTATGAAGTCCTGAATGCGGTCCTGCGCCTCCTGCGCAATGCACTCCGCGATCCACGTCAAGTTCCTGACCTCCTGCTCCTTTAACTTGAAATATGCATAGAACACGCCGTACTGGAACTGCTGCAAGAACGCGAGCTTGTTGTAGTGTACCTCCGCTACGAAGAAGCGGTCCTCGAGCCGCGCCGCGATGCCAAGGTCGCCGCCCGCGTCCACGTCCGCGCCGCGGCTCGCACTGCCCGGCGCATCGAAGAATGCGCGATACTCTGGGACCCCATCACACACTCCGCGCACTTGCTCGATATCATCCGCCTTGGCGAGCTGGTTATTACCCTCGGGAAACAGTTTACCGATGGCTGGGAACAGGCGCGAACGTTGCTCCTTCGACAACTCGGTGCCGAAAGAGTTTATAGTGATGTTGATTGTACGGCGGTCGGCCTCGAACGAGAGTATACGTGCCATCACCTCCGCGGTGGACCCACCAAGCGAAGTGCAGAACGCGAAGAAGTCCTCGAGGTAAGCCTTGTAGAGCGTGTTGCGAATGATCTCGATATTGAGGTCATCGAGGTCCGCGGCCGAGAGACAGTCGCGGAAGTAGGGCGCTGGGAGTATTGGTCTCGCCCTGGTAGGGTGCGCAGGGGAGAGAAAACATACCTAGCGGAGTTTCTACGAGCACCGTTTGATATAACTCCTCGACGTTTGTCGCGACGCAGAGTGCAG
The DNA here is from genome assembly GCA_003314695.1 of Albatrellus sp. MG142. NCBI lineage: Eukaryota > Fungi > Basidiomycota > Agaricomycetes > Russulales > Albatrellaceae > Albatrellus > Albatrellus sp. MG142. Next base: position 14,408 of record QLPM01000490.1, read on the forward strand.
GCATTGTCTCAAACCATCCCAGAGGATGACAGCGCTCCAGGAGCTCATGCGTGTCTCGCTCGTGCAGCGTGCCCGTTATCAACAGAACGACGTTGTCGATCATGTAGCCATACCTGCATGTGGTGAGCATACTAATGCTGAGGTCGCGTCGGCGTGACGCACGTAATGTAGTCGAGGAACTTGCTGAGTGGTTCTACGGCATTGCTCCTGACATAATTGAACTGGTCAACGATAACCTGCGTCGCCTTGTCCGCGATGGTAGACGTGGAAATAGGCAATGATTCGTTGGCGAGGAAGTTGCCGTAGTCGGTCGAAGACAGCTGTGTCCGGAAGTCTGAATGCACAGCCGGCGAACGTTCAACACGGCACTGCTGCGCCACTGTACATGACGCAGATAGCCAAACTTACCTTCAAGAGTCTCGCACTGTGTCAGGTTGGCATAATGTCCCTGGGCGAGGATGCCAGCCTTGTACCCCCGTACGATTCCCTCCAAGAAACCTGCATCAACCTGCCCAGTCCGAGAACTATGTCATTCAGGCTTTGATGAGCTGCAGACACGCAGACTTGGGGACATACGTTAAAAAAGAGAGCCTCCATGGCGCTGTTGTTGGCAGTGAGGAGCAGGATGAACTGATTCAGGAATTCGAACCCCGCCCCACACGCTCAGTATGGAAATGACGCGCCGCCACCTCCAGGACACTTCATCCAGAACATAGCTTTGTACTCTCCCTACCGTCAGGACAACTTCTGGTATGTCAAGCTGTCCACCATATGCACCGTTCTTCGGCTTCGCGGGGGTTGCGTCGTCGGTGAGTCTGGGGCACCTCCCTGTGCGACACTGGTCACTCAACTCGCTCAATCACTCCTGTGGACTGTCATACACAGATGATCTTCAGCAGTGGGTCTTCTTTCTGGCTACTTGTCAAGCTTGTAGCGAGACTCACTCTTGTTCTAGCCGTGGGCGCTGCGTATGGGACCTCAAAGGCAGGAATTGGCATTGCGGGCGTGGGCCAGTTCAAACCCGAGCTGATCATGAAGGTATGACCTTTGGCTTGCCCTCGCAACAGCAGCCTGATGCACGGCCTGACTTGTACAACAGTCACTTATCCCCGTAGTCATGTCTGGTATTATCGCCGTTTACGGCCTGGTCGTTTCTGTTCTCATTGTTGGCGGACGTGAGTGCCTTCTTTGATTTTAATTCACTGCATGTAAACTAGAAAATACGCTGAACACATGTCGCAGTTGACCCGTCACGGGACTACTCCCTTTTTTCGGGGTTTATCCATCTTGGCGCAGGATTAGCCTGCGGCTTGACAGGGCTAGCAGCAGGGTACGCCGTCGGTATTGTCGGCGATGCGGTGCGTGTCATCACACCCAGAGACGGTTGCGATTCCGCTGACTTGGAGATTATATAGTGTGTGCGCGCATACCTCTACGAGTCGAAAGTATTCGTTTCAATGGTTCTAATTCTCATTTTCGCCGAGGTGTTGGGCTTGTATGGGTGCGTATTCTATCCTGACTCAAAACATTCCGTCTTGGCTCATGCGCGTCCGTCCCGTTTCCCAGACTGATTGTAGCGCTTATCATGAATACGAAGGCGACGGACGTCAGCTGCTCGTGATATGATATCTCTGCTTGCTCGTTACACATTTTCCTGTGTACATATCGACATGATGCAAAATCTGCACTAATTACACAAGCTTGGAAAGGATACTCGTACATTGTGCCCTATGACAGACAACGAAATTCGGTGTGCATGCCCTGTCAGCGTCACGGACTAGGATTGTGTCTCCTTCCGCCGCCATTCGCACCGGACGAAAGACTTGAGGTTCGCCTGCGGCGTGGGACGCGTCGTCTGCGACTCCTGTCTCTGGACCGAGACCGGGACGAACCAGAATCATGGGACCCAGAATCTGACCCCGAGGAACCCGTGTCCGAGTCTGAATCAGAGTCAGAGCTGGACGACTTGGAGGAGTCACTGTCAGAGCCTGATCTAGACGGTGAATTGGAGCCTGATGAATCAGAGTCTGACGTGCCAGACGAGCTGTGAGAGCTGGTGTCAACGTATGGACAACGTAGAGCATCCCATCAACAAACCGCCTAGCGCGCTTCTTGGCCCTCTTTCCGTCATCGTTCTGTCTCTCTTTCTCCTTCGCTTCCAGAATCCTATTGGCAGTGCCGCTCCTGCCAGCAACACATTACTGAGCATCATCAAGCCAACCATAGAACCGTACGCACTTGTTCTTGAACTCTTCGGGAACCTCTACGGATGGCTTTCCTTCTGTCTTCAACTTGGCCAGTACGCGCGGATTCTCGAGCTGTTGTGTGCGCGAGGGGCGCGACACGTAGGGACGGGTAGACTTACACTCGTATGTGAAGTGGCCTATCAAGACCGGTTAACGCGTCAGAGCCTTCTGTAATCGCAATTTCTGAGCACAGCACGCACCAGATCCAAGGCACTTTTGACAAATAGTGGACGACGTCGCTCGCGGATTGTTCGCCGTACGACGATGAGGTGCAAATTTCGACATCTCGAAAGAACTTTGATCACAACTCGAGTGCAGTGAGTGGTGGGTATGATATGGAGACGGCCGTTGCCGTGCAAGCCTCCAGCCTGACACGAGTCGTGGGAACTTAACAGGTTGCCTAGCGGATTTTATTAATATTAAATTTCAGCTAAATTTTGTGCAAAAATCGTATGGCATTGCCGCAAGTATGCTGATTTCAAATCAGTCTGTTCGTGCCAGCTGCCTTGCGGTTTGGCAGCGCAAACCTCGTTACAGCGTATATACCCCGGTTATTCAATTCATAATAATGAACCACTCCTTTTCACTGGCAATTGCCATATGTGGCGATATTCGATATGCTCAGTATCGTTTTGCATCCGCTTCTCTCAGTCTGAGGAACTACAGCATCTTCACCTCACAATGGGCGGGAAAGCGTTTTCTATTATTCTTCCCAATGCCTCTTTCCCTCGCATACCCACCCAACTTTACACATCCATCAAATCGCGTGCGCACCTGAAGCTCACGCCTTTGTTCCAACACATCGACACCCCTCGTGAAGCGCCAGAGAAGACTGACCATGGCGACGTGGACATCGTTGTTGCATGCCCACGCCACGAAGGTATTCGGCTCGAGGACATTCAGGCTGCTCTCAGAGCCCATGCCTGTATTCGCAGCCTGGAATCCGCAGAAAAGGGCACGAGCAATTATGCACTACCCCTCGCGGAGTACAGCGCGCCGGACGATCCCATCCCGCGCGCGGAAGGGGTGGCCAATGAACAGGGGGATTATGTACAGGTCGATGTCCACATCTGTGTTGACTTGCAGGAACACGAGCGCATCATGATCTTGCACGCATATGGAGACCTCGGAATGATCTTGGGCCGTATAGCACACAGCGTCGGACTGCACCTCGGCATCAAAGGCCTCAAGGTAAGCGATGTTTATATCCAGCGCCGCCCTATCCATCACAGTACAGCTCACCAACCATCTCAAGGTGACATCGCAAGCCCTAGCACCGCTCCACTCGCCCTCCTTTTTTCTGTCCTCATCCATCGAGGATATCTTTCGGTTCTTCGGGTTGTCGATGAACGAGTGGGAGGCCGGGTTCTCCACGAGACTTGCGGCATTTGAATGGGTAGCGTCGTCGTCTCTCTACCATCCCAGCCGGATTCATGAAGGCCAGAAGGGCGCGAAAGGGCGTCTAGAGAGACCCATGTACCAAGCCTTTTTGCAGTGGAACGAGACCAGAGGTGGGCTCCCTGAGAACGAAGATCAGGTGACCGAGGACATTGAGGACCTGTTGCAGACCGTGCGCGAGGATGCACTAGTCTTCTTTGGAAAGAAAGACGAGCACGACGCGCGCGTGGGCGAGAACCAGAAGCGCAAGCGGTTGAGGGCGCTATGGAATGGGCGAAAAGTAGGCGAGTGGACGGGGTGGTATGGCTACAACGTCGGCTACGTCATGAAACATCTAAGGGAGACGGTCGGCGAGGACGCTATCGCGGAGATGGAGGAGAAGGAGCTGAGAGATCTGGTGCTGGAGGCGAAAAAAGTAATAGAGATAAAGATCCAAGTGGACAAAGAATCAGAGTAGCCCAGGTATACCCATTGGATGTCATCAGCTGCGAAGTTCCTGCATGATTGACCCTCAACCCACGTAACCAGGACAATAAATGGCTCTGCATTAAGAGATAGTATGCTACTTCTTCTTGACAGCTTTGATTCTAACGACTTCCTTGCCAATAAAGATACCCTAGTTGCAGGAAACACTAAGAACGATGACCGGCAGCGGAACAGACAAGCGACTCACCGTGCCCTTGTACGGTTCTGGAGGCCGCAACTCGCGCACCTTGGCAGCATATATCCCCAGTAGCTGCTTGTCCGTACAACTGAGTACAATTTTCGTCGGAAGGGGTACTTCAGCTTTGATATGCGGGGGCACCGGCTCGTAGAGTGTATGACTGAACCCCACTTTCAAGCTGAGCCGCATCCCGCTCCCGCCCGCCTCCGTGCCCCTCGGGTCCTTCTCCAATGCCGCACGGAAGCCAACGCCGACGAGATACAGTGGCTTGGTGTATCCTTCCGTCATGCCAATAATGGCATTGCTGATGAGAGTGCGCGTGGTGCCCCACATCGCACGCTGGTTCCTCTCCTCGATGTTCTGGATGCTGAGGGAGAGAGTGTCCTGAGCAGGAAACGCAAGGGTCATGTATGGCTCTAGCGGAACAGACGTGGTGCCGAGGGGGCCCTGTACGGACAGCGACGAAGGGGACGGGGTGAGCAGCACGGATGGCGGTAGCTTGATGGGTACTTTGCCGATGTGGGAGGTGCGTGTGCGCGCTACCTGGGTAGTGCTGAATGCACGCCGGGAGCTATGGAGGGTGTGCGGGGGTCGGGGGAGCATTGTGCGGCGAAAGAGAGACGAGCGTGGTGGCCAACGGCGAACAGAGGTTTTGACGGAGTTCGAAAGACAAGGCCGCTGTCCGGATTAGGCAGGTGTTAAGGATATGCGGTGCTCAGCCTCGTTACCATTCTCCGAGTCAGCAACCACCTTTTGCTTTGTGAAACTGACCTTCTCTGCTGGCAGATTTACTTCGACAAGAGAATGCTGAGATATAAGTACAAGGATGATATGGCCTTCGTTGCATTGCATCGTCTCTTTTGCTCGCGTTTCCCTTACCTTGCTTCCCCCACCCCATGCATCGTCTTTGGAAAAAGCACCCGGAGCTAGTTCTGCGCATATTCGAAGCGCTCAGAGAGAACGACCCGTCATTTGAGGATTTCTGTGACCCTGATGAATTACTCGTTCTGGACGACGAAACCCTCGATCATCTAAGCCACTCGTACAAAGTCGAGAGGCTGCAGAGACTGACAACAGCCGCTATCGATGCCGACTTCCGGCATTCTATGTTCAATTGTGCATTGGTATGCAGGGAATTTTCTAAACCTGCGCTGGAACTGTTGTGGATGAAGGTGCCGTCCTTCGATCCAATAGTTGGTCTGTTCCCGGACGACGTCAAGATCAAGAAGTTCGGCAAGCCCACGCCGGTAGGCCTTCTCTTCCTGTTCGCACAGCGCTCACCTTATCCCCATTTATCCGGTATACTAGGTTATAAAACAAGACTTAATTCCGATGCATTGGCATCCATGCATGAGATACCTCCACCGCATCCGGTCCATCGCATATAACGAGAGCTTGCAGACTACACCTCCGTCGACCATCGCGCATATCTCAGAATGTGGCCAGAGGATCTTCAAGTGCCTACTACCCGACCTGAAGCACCTGGTCTGGGACGTGGATCAGAATGAACACCTAAGTACCGTTGTGGCCTTCCTCTCGCGCAGCCTTCTCAGTCTGGACCTCCGAGGGAAATGCAAGTTTAACTTTGGCAGCACGCCCATCGAACTCCTGCGATCGCTCCCCTCGCGCTGTCCGAACCTGACACACCTCTCCTTGACTGGATTCTTTGTGACCCCCTTGTCCTTCGACGTCTTCCGTGAGCTTGGTGTCAAGCTGCATGCGCTCACTCACCTCAAGCTGCTACAGGCGCCCGAGTGGCACGATTTCCCCGCCGCCGATGAGATGCAAGACAGCAGCCCCGTCCACGAATTTGGGCCCCCTCTCTTCCCGTCGCTCGACTCGTTCACCATGCACGGCCACCCGACATACATCCTCCACACGCTACTTGCCATACACGCGTTCCCGCAGCGACGGCTGTACCTGCGCCTCACGCATGTCCCTACTGCGACGCAGCTCGCGCGCATCCTGCGCAGCCTCGACGCATCGCGCACGGACAAACTCACGCACCTCGAGATCTCCGCAGGCAGCCACGTCGTCTTCCCTGAGCAGACAGGCGACCGCGTGCTCATGGGCGCCGCCTTATACCCCCTGCTGCGCTTCCACGACCTGGTGCACCTGGAGCTGCACCAGCTCGGCATCGCCATTGAGCTCACGGAGCACGACATCTGTGAGCTCATCATCGCGTTCCCGCGCCTGCACTACCTCTCCATCAACTCGCACCCCGCGCACTTCTACTTCTCTGAGTGGACACCAATGCTCCCGCTCGAGGTGCTGCGCTTCTTTGCCGTCTTCCCGCGCCTGCAGGTGCTCAAGACTCCCGTACTCGTACCCGATCTCGCTGACATCGGCGCACTTATCAGCACGGAGCACTGTCTCCCCGCGTCACCGCTTTGGGGATTCAACTGGGACGTGTCCAACATCGACTGCGAGAACGAAGCCGCCGTGATGACGTATTTGCTCAGCATTTTCCCAAATCTCGCGCTCGTCAAGAAGTGCTCCGGCGAGCGTTGGGACGTCAAGCGCTGGGTGGTCAAGAAAAACAAAAGATTCGTGCGTGTTTCTTGTTATGTGTAGTACCAGCTTTGTTGCTGACTATGGGTTTGTCGTTGGGTAGTGTCCTGCTTCGGTCCGACGTGAATGGGATATGTTGCCGATATTTCCACACACGTCAGACAAGTGGATCTACCGTGCGTGCTGTCTATAAATTTGTAATTCGATGCTGTCATTGCATCACGTCCATTTTGTAAACCGAGAGTATGTATGGTGTTGTATGATGACGTGCCCCCTTGTTGTGCAACAATATAACCATAGAGCTCGCAGACACGAGCAATAAAACAACATGATGTTTTGTCTGATGGACCAGGTATTATAGTAGCTCGCAACTAGCCACAGGTCGAGCGGATGTTGTAACCGGCAAGTCTCCAATGCGTCCCACCAAAGTTTGAATAATGAAAGACTATCTCTTCAGGTGAGGTAGTCCTCGGACAATGCTCTGCCAGATAACGGGGTGACAACGCGATCATTCGGTCTCCCACAGCAAGTCCAATAAAGGCACCTTAAGGTCCCGAGCTAGAGCGAGGGCTACCTCGTACGATATACCACACTTGAAGGTTGGTGGCCCGTCGATCTTCTCTGGCGGCGATGTGCGATGAAGCAGCCGCATAGCAGCGAGTTCAACAATCTGGCAGCCCTCCTATCAACAGTCCATCCTCGTGGAAGAAAGTGTGAAGGGGGGCTCACTGCGGCCTGGAGATGCACTCTCCCAAGCTCCATCTCCGTGTACTCACTTACACGCCGGAACTCCGGCGGCAGTGGCGCATCGTCATAGTCGTACTCCTCAAGCAGGACTTGCAGGATCGCCATCATGCGGTCGAGCGGGAATGACATCGGGCCCAATAGCCGTTGCGGAATCTACACATACACGCACGCACGCTGTGTCATCAAAACACATCAGCCCCAACGCATCGACGCACCTTGACGTTCCCGCTCTTTACCGAGTTTCTCCTCTTGCGCGTCCCCCCGCCCTTGCGTTTCCTGCGCTCCGCCGTGCCGCGCACGAACATCCGCAAGTCCGTTTTGGGCGGGTTCGTCGATGTGAGGAATGCCGCAACAAGCACGAACTTGGACATGCGTGGGATCACGTGCACTGCAGCCTCCGCGTCTGCCTCCGTATCCGTGCCGACCCCATCCGCCCGCTCCTTCCCCTTCCTTGGGCTACCGGGAGTGAACACTCCAGGCGCCGGCACGTGCGCATGGGCGCGCGCCCACGCGGCGGCGTGGGTGAGACGCGGGAGTAGCGCCTCGAGTGCGGTGGTGAATGAAGGCATAAAGTGTCGCAGCAACCGTAGCCGTGCGTCTTCTGTCGTGGGCGCGAGCTCGAGTGTCGCATCCGGATCGTTCTCGCGCAGTGCGGCGAGCTCCGCAGCATGCGCGTCTAGTACAGGCTGCACGAAGCCCGGCCAACGCGCGGCGGCGATGTAGGCAAGCTCCTGTGGGTCGGTCGTGAAGACTGCGCAGGTACGGTACAGGGCATCAGTGAAGTGGGCATAGAGAGGCGCGAGGGCGGGGTGATACGGGTGCGCATCCCCGTTCTCGGATATGATGGCTGGGAACAGGGAGTTCATGTACTTCAGGGTTGCTGGTATATCGTTAGTTCGTCAGAGAGTAAATCCTTTAGAAAAAAATCCGTCTACCTTCTCTTTGCGGCGGCTGAATGACCATCCTGTAAGGGTCAGGCGCGGCGCCCAGGGGTGGCTTGATGCTATCCCACTGCACATCGGAAAGGAGGATGGTCGTGATGTCGACTTGCGACTGACATTACGTTTGAATTCATATGAAAAATGTGGCAAGACGAGTGGCCAGCTCACCAGCTCTGCGAGACGCGCAAGGGGGACCATGAGCTCTGGCAAGGAGTCTCTGACTCGTTCAGCGCGTTCTATCACCAGAAACATCCGTAGTTCGCGCGAAGAGGCCTTGCCTTTACCTTTACGCCTCTCTCCTGATTCCGATGCAACATCCATCTCCTCCAGTCGTGCTTGCACAGCTCTTAGGCCGTGCATAAACCCGTCAATGCTGTCATTATACCGAATGCCGTCGTTTGGCCCGGTCCAGATTTTGCAGCCATCCTCCCACCGCGGGCGCCACTTAGCGAGCTGATTCAGGGTAGTGTCGTAGAAGAGACGCGGGGTGAAACATTCGATGGCGTTGACCTGCGCGAACGAGATCCGTGGCGCGGGGTCTTCCGTGTCGAACGGGTTGTGTTCGATAGTGGAAAGTGTGGAGAGCGCATTGTGGAGGAGCGAGGCGGTGATGCGGGGTGTGTTGGGATCGTAGACGTAGATGAACGGAGGAGGGTACGTCGTAATGAGCGTGGTGAGCTGTATAATGAACTGGTCGTTGCCAGGGAACGCGTCTCTCAAGTCGTTCGTTCTGTCCTCGACGATCTCCTCGTACGTCGCCATTCTCCGGAGTTCAAGAGCACCTCAGCAGCTCGGTCTCGTCGGCTTGCGACTGTTGCAAATGGGCGATGGCAATGCTGTTCAAACTCAGAGACTGCAGGGAATTTCCAAGCTATGAATTTAACCTTACGGTGTAGCCGGGTATCAGTGCGTGGCAGCCTTATATGACATCAAAACTACCAGGAGTTACGGCGAATGAAATTAATGAAAAGGATTGTGGAAGTAAAGACCGTTCGCGGCTGCAGACGCCAGGCCGTCCGGCGACTACTCCCGGCGGTCGCGTTGTGGCTGCTGCGAACTCGGAGGTTGGTCTCGACAACAGGCTCTATCATGGACCCTCACGCCCTTCAGTTCATCAACACCTTGCTCGATGGCGAGGTCGAACTTAGAGAAGTACCTTTCAACCGATAGCACTCAGCCCTCTCGGTCCAATCTCACCATTCTACCCCAAGAAAATCAAAGAGCAAGTCAACGACTTTGACAAAAAGACGCGCACGATGGTAGGCATGTTGAACAAGATACACTCTACGCCCACTTCCCAAAGTGCGTTCCGTTCTGAGCTTGCACTCCAACTTAGATGAAGGATGCCACAGTCCCCACGCTGCTCGATACTGTCCGCCCCGTACTCTACAGTTGTCATGAGACCACTGCAGCTCTCGCCAACCTTATCCCGATAGACCAGTTTTGGCGCTGGAAGGACATGTGGACCAACGCTCTGCGCTCCGCAGTATTTTCTGCCGTTCTGATTGGTTATCTCGCGAATGGGAGCCTGTTGTCCCTCCAGGACGTCAGCGAACAGCTTGGCAGTGAGTTTCTCCGTGCACGTATTTGTCATGGGGCTCATCTGTCCAGTCAAGAGCGAGTGGAAGAACAAATATATCCTCAGTGTTGAGGACTATCTGCACGGTCTGATCTCAATGGTCAACGAACTAGTACGTCTATATCCTGCCTATGCTACTATACACTGCTCCATATAATGCGCGATGTCGCGCTAGTCCCGGTTCGCAGTGAACGCAGTCACACTCGGGGACTTCGAGGTGCCAATCAGGATATCCTTATTTGTGAAAGACATCTTTGCAGGATTTTCCATGGTAAGTGCGGACACCGTAAGGTGACTACAGGAAGCTGGACTTTACACGTGCAGCTCAACCTGAAAAATGACAATCTTCGTCGGAGGTATGACGGTCTAAAGTACGACATCAAAAAGATTGAAGAAGGTCAGAAACTAAAACATGCAGCTCGACCTGTGCTGATCGGAGGTGGGGCAGTCGTATATGATGTTTCTCTCAGAAAGCTCGCATCCCCCCCGTCGACAATCTCAGCGCCAGGCGCAATTTCAGAGTGAAATACTAACTTAACCTCAGACTCAAAAGCTGTTTCTACGGTCGCTAGATCTTGTAGCCTTAGTTAGAAATATGCCGTTCATGGCGTATGTATAAGCCACCGATTTAACCGAATGAAGGACTGATGGAAGGATGCATTGATGTATGTCGACGATGTGGGAAGGAGTGTAACTACGCGTGTCGTCGAGCGGGTCTCTGTTTTCCGTTCTGCACTGCTGGTCCCCACCTGCATTCAGGCTGACATCAGAGGTACACAAGATACAACCGACAACCTATCAGCTCACCCTCGGATGGTCTTTCTGGGTTTCGGCTCGTGCGCAAAGTCTGCTGGGTCCTCCCCGAGCCGGTACTTTTGCATTGCCCACAAGATGTACCTACGCGCCATGCACCGGTCCAGCGTTCAGCACTTGACCGAACGTTTGACTGAACACGAAGCACACGCACCTGCGGTCCCGGACGGACAGACCAGCCTTCTTCAATTCCTCCCCGCCGACCTTC
>QLPM01000493.1:1657-20285 GCA_003314695.1 Albatrellus sp. MG142
GGTGTAACGGCTAACATTGCCGCCTCTCATCAGAGAGTCTCAGAGTGTCTGCGCGGCAGCTCGGGGTTCGATTCCCCGTATCCGAATTTTTTCTCTCCACCTAACATTCTTTGGAATTGGCTAGGCCCCAGCCACTTCATGTCTTGTTTTTCATTTCCATAGAGATTTTGCTATGTCAATGCACACGCGCAGTGCATCTGGCACTCCACCGCCAGATGTTGTGCAAGGCACCGCCAGCACCGACGCTGTCGCTCTCGATGCCTTCCGCCTCGCCGTTTCTAAGTTCATGTTCACCTCACCCACAATACGGAACGCCAGACGTTCGGACACGGTCAAGAAAGAGGGCACGTTGCAGCCTGCTGCATCTCCTAGCCCTTCCCGGAAACGGCGACGGTCGCGTGTCGAGAATGCGCAGAAGGAAGGGTGCCCGAAGAAGGCGAAGCGGGGCTACGCGCCGCCGCAGACATATGCACATCTGGACGCGCTGCAGGATTGTCTGGCGGATGCTCTTGATGGTGCGTGGTCTCACCCTATAAACCACCTCATATCTGACGTCCACCGTCCAGTGGTCTTCTGCGGTATCAAGTAAATCGGCCCCCGTGCTCGATTTCGGAAACGGTGCTGATTTCCTTTCTCTGGACGCTGCAGCCCGGGACGCATGTCCGCGGAGATGGGCCGCCATTTCGCGAACCCGACGAACCACTTCTGGCGCTGTCTGCACCAATCGGGTACGTGCACGGCACATGCTGCTCTCCCTCTCTTCAACCGTGTCGCAGTAATTGATGCCGCGCTACTTGTGGATGGACACTCGCAGGCTTTACCCCGTGCCTGCTTCCGCCCTCGGAAGACACGACTCTTCCTGAGCTGTACAACATCGGGCTCGTGCGTTCCTTCGCTGACATCCCGCTACCGTATCTGTGCTCACTTCTCTACTTTAGACGAACCTCGTTGAGCGCCCGTCTGCCGAAGTACGTACTTCCCTTCCCCTTTTACTCTTCCCCTGTTGTGTACACGAGCACAGTCTGACCTCTATCTGCAGGCCGCCGAGCTCTCCATGGCGGAGATGTCACAGTCTGTGCCCATTCTCCTCGCAAAGATCGCCCAGCACCGCCCGCGCATAGTCTGCTTCGTTGGAAAGTGCATATGGCGTGCCGTGGAACGTACGCTCCGTCCGCCGCAGCCGTGGGTCCCCGTAACGTTTGCGTTCGGGCTGCAGCCGTACAAGGTCGTGCATGATTCGGCGGCCGGGCGGATGTCTGCGCTGGAGGGCACAGAAACACTGTTGTTCGTAGTGCCGTGCACGTCGGGGCGCGTCGTGAGCCACCAGGTGTGTGGGTCGTGTACGCCGCGGTGTTGTTGCTGTTCTAATGCGCCGCGTAGCTGCCAGACAAGGTCCGGCTATTTTCGGCGCTCAAGGGCGTCGTGGATGATCTCAAGGACGGCGGTGTCGATATGAGCGCATTCATTGCTGTGCATGCAGGGCCAGAGAAGCTGATAGTTGAGAAGAACGGCATTGGGATAGCGGCATGAAGGATGCTCCTCATTCATTCATGGGCCTCAGTAAGTAGTCGTACATTCTCTGATGAGGGCATATCGGCGCGCTGTCTAATGCCACTCATCCCTCATGGAGGTTGTAGCTGTGACACCCGCAGAGAAGTGAAACTCCCTTTCTGCTTTGCGATTCATCTTTACTTGCAATGGGCAGATGTAGGAGAGCTGCTGCGTCAATACAGGTCTCAGGACGGGAGACTGTTGGTGGCGGTAAGATGGGTTGGCAGGCCATGCACAGGGTCACAGAGCCCGACCACTACTACCTGCTCAGGTGTTAGCGACGTGGGCCGCGTATAGTGAGCTGGCTATAAGTGGAGCCCGTGATCATCAAATTTCACAGCAACATCGTCACTTCAATGCTGTACTTTGCATGCCCATACAAATACCACTCCACTCGTATAATCACTCTAGCCTCTTTTTTGTGTAGAGGCTGAAAATTAACTGAAATCTCATGTTCACAACTTTAACACGCACAAAGCTTTGCCCCATTGTCTCCAGCAGCTCTGAAATGAGTGTCACATTAGTCATTGATGATTGACAGTGAAATGACTATGTGGCCAACAGTAGAAGTAGCATGGTGGTACAGTGCTATTAAATTTCATCAGCCTCTTTCTGAACATATGCAGCCTTTTCTGGCTGACCTAACTTCAGGTAGCATGTATGAAGGCTATGTAAAATGTCTTTGCATTTCTCCCTTCTGGAGAACTGTATTGCCAAAGACAATGCAGACAAGAAATCCCTTTCAGCCACCTCCCACTGGTGCCTCTTCACATGCAATTCTCCCAACTTCTCATGTGACAGGAGTGCCCAACTTCCATCAGATGCTCTCTTAGCAAGCAGTACAGACTTCTTCAACATCCCCTCTGCCATGTCAAGATCTGACAATGCATCATAGACCAATCCAAGGTTATAAGTAGCAGCAGCTTCTCCAAGGACACTGCCAATCTCCTGATAGATGGCCAGAACCTTCTGCAGTTTCTCCTTAGCTGTGTTGTATTCCTGTGTTAGATATTCTGCATTGCCAAGATGAAGGAGGCAGTTTGCATGGGATATAGGATAGTAATGTGGAGGCAATAAGGCAAGTGCCTTGGAAAGTGACTGCTTTGCATCTTCATATTTATGAAATCTTTTGTGGAGGTCTCCAAGTTGCACCAAGACATTGGCCTGACCCAGGATATTATTGTTTTTCTGGGTATACAGTTCCACAGCCTGGTCCAATATACCCTTCACTTGATCATAATCAAGCTTAGGCAATTGGAATGAAACTTTTGCAATATTCCATAATGCATCTGCTTGTCCAATTTGGTTCCCTGCAAGTTTGTGTTGTTCTGCAGATTCCTGATATTTCTCCTTTGCCTTGTCATATTGACAGGTATGATAAAAGTGTTGTCCCCATGCAAAAAGGCACTGTCCCTGGAGATCAGGATCCAGGGTCTTTGAATGTTCAGTTGCCAAAGCAATAAGAGAGTCATCAAGGATTCCATGGTAGTAACAGAAGAATGTGAAAGGAATGATGGCATTGATCACAGGAATATCATCAGATGATTCTTGCAGGAATGCTTGAAGAAGCACTCTGAGATTTCCTATCTCTGGGAGAACCTTTCTCTGAATGTCTGGTGATGAGCGATTTCGAGTTTCTTTGGCAAGGGAGATAGAGTAGGATTTCAAGGCTTTAGTGTTGGCAGAAGATGAGGGGTATCTGGCAAGCACAAAATGACGTATAGGAGACAACACGCACACCCTCCCATTCTCGGAGTGGTAGGCAAGAGCTTTGAGTCTGAGAACAGATATAGCATGACCCATATCAGGAATATCCTTGAATGCTCTCTGGAATTCATCCAGTTGAGATATCTGTATGCCATCAGGCAGCTTGCTTAGAATAGCGAGCATCTCGAGTGCATCCGGATTCATCTTCATCTGATCACTGTCAATAGACAGAGAGATGGAGATGTCGACGTTAAAAAGCCGGTCACCAACCTGCGTCGGTACTTGAAGCATGGCAGTGCGACGCCGTCTCCAGCTCTGCAAAAGTGCGTCGGATGTTTCCCCAGTGGCCGCAAGATGGGCTAGTAGCATGACAGCCAGAGGGACATAGTCAACGGCATTGAGAAGCTCCTCTGTAGAGGCATCGGAGGGCTTCCCAGAGATGGCGACAAAGGTCTTAACGGCGGCCTCGAGAGTAAGGGGTGTGATGGGTTCGAGGAATGGCTGGGTCCATTGTGTCCCAGCAGGCCGCAGGATTCCCCTAAGAGTGACGAGGACAGTGACATTTTCCAGAGAGGTAATCTGCTCGAGCAGGGTCTCTACTTCGTGAGTCTGAGCTTCCCATGGTGTCTCGAGGTTGTCCAAACATATAATGCAATGTCTGGCTTGGAGGAAACCCAAGACGGCTTGACGGGGAGATCCTGACCCCGCCATGGGAAGGCCAACAGTCCTAGCAAGCTCAAGGACTACAGCCTCAGCAGTCTCGGCGGCGTCACATGGGACGAAGTAGCGGCTATTGCCAAACTGTTCGACTATCTCGGGACGATGAAGAACTGCCCGTACAATGGTAGTCTTGCCAATGCCGCCTGAGCCCAAGACAGCGACGCGAGCGGGGGAACGTTGTAGGACAGAGGTCACGATGTGTTCGACCTCGACGTCGCGGCCATGGAAGATCTGGGGTTTCGAGGGAAGGACCAATGGCAGTGGGCCATTATGCACGCTAGATAAGAACATACTTAGATCATGGCATTAAAAGCGACAAAATGTTGAAAACGAACACTGGCTCCAAAGACTCCGGTAGGTTTCGCTACACTTTGGTTAGTGGGCTATAAACGATTCTACATTGGTAGCGCACCTGGATCGCAACGACGTCTTCACGTATGTGAGATACATCCATCCGAGTCGTAATAGCAAGCCGTGTCTGCAGGACATTGTGAGGTTGATTCGACAGATGCGACTGGAGATTGGAGTCTTACGTTCAGAATTTCCAACGCACGTTTCAGTTTCTTTTCACACGCTACGACTTTCTGCTTCATCTGCCGGCGAAGGACCATGTTGTATGCCTTATCGCGCTTCCGGGTGCCGTTGCATTCGTGAAGGAGGTCAAGGACGGTTTTCAGCTCACTGCAGCCAGATACCACGTCGATACACGAAGGACATGATTGATGATTAAGGACTCACATTTCAAGCTCTGTGAGGTATTGTTTCAGATCATTGGGGGCCTCGCCCCGGTGCTCCTCGTTTGCAGCAAGCTTGTCCTGTTTCTCCTCGGCTGCAGCGGGCTTTGGACGGAATGTTTCGATGACTTCAGTGATCCTGACGACATAGGACATGACACTGTTCCATTCGTCCTTGAAATCACGTATCTCCTGCTCCATTATAAGCACATGCAAATTTCATCAGAATTGATAGAAATGACTTACGGTTCTAATGGTCAGGATCTGCGTGATCAGGCCTCCGACGGTCTCCAGGTAAGGTGCGTTGTGAGTCAATTTGGTGAGATCCACCATCAATGCGGCGACAGCATCCAGGCTCCTGGAGGACCCGTCGTTTCTCTTGGTTTCCACTAGACATCGATTATGATCAGCGCCATCACAGGTGAGGAGTCGTACGCACTATCAAGGCCACCAGCACGCGATCGGTGGCGGTCATCGTGTGAGGGGGAACTTGAACGCGAGCCAGAGCCACTCCTATCAAAAAGTTTGTGCATGATATTAATTGCTGGGATGGACGACATGTGTATGTTTTATCAATGTGAGAGAGAAGTGGTTTGAGGATGGTGGCTCGAGCCTCGAGGCACTAGCCTCCGTGACGGCGCTTCGCAGGCGCTTTTCCCCATTGGCGCTCGGTGGTCGACGGGAGTAACTCTTTGATTGACAGCAATAGGTTCGAGCCGGCTCAGCGGATCAACCCTGTCTCCTTCTTGTCAGGATCTGGTGTCACGGCTGACCATGACTTCCTTCTCGGGCCTAACGATTGTCGACCAGCTAATCTAATGTATCGTTCTACTGTGCCGATATTCGGACACTACATTGATATAATTTTCGTGTACGGTTGCGTTGCGGACCCATCCATTAAATTCCATTTACCTCACACTACGGGCATGATGACCCCCACTGTTCCAGCGCAGTAGCGATTGGGTCTGCACATCGCTGAATCGTTGTACTAGTCAGTGTCTCTGGTACAAGCCTTAGGTAGCTGTAGCTCTGCATGTCACTCCCAGGACAGACAACGGGATTGCGATGGTGGTCGGGAGCGAGGCTGACACAATGCGCGGCGTGAGGTGTCCAGTCGCAGGCGGCCGCGAACATACTGACCGAGGGCAGGGCAAAGACCGGACGTACTGAAGTGACTGCATATGGAGCCCACAACCATCATTAATTCATAAACATTCCTAACAGTATCTCATTTTCATGCTACGCGAGACATGCCTAAGCGGATACCACTCTGTCCAACCAGTCGTTTCAACCCATCTATCATGGATAAGCCAATAATTACCCGGAATCCAAAGCATTCTTGACGAAAGGAAATGTCGGGCCTCGCACGGGTTCGCCGGGCGTCGCATCGTACGGGGCCCAAGGATGGCGGTGCGACTGACGTCGAAGCTGCCGTCCTCATCGCCAAGAATGAAGCCCTGGCCGCCTCAGTACGCAAGATCAGCGACGTGGTTGGTGCCAGGGCAGAAGCTTCCGACGATGCTGCCCTTTTGGGAATATACGCCGCGCGGACAGTACGTTCCGGTTTCCCAATTCCCATTATGTCGCTGATTTCTACGTTTCTACGACCCCAGAAACACGACGGCGAGGTCCGCATCCAGTGGCGGGGCGAGAAAGGGAGATAAGTGGGAGGGTGTGCATGGGTGGTGTATTCACTCTCCGAGATGATCGCCGCGATCATATCGTCGGCGCGTGGGTGTGATAGAAGGGAAGAGAGAGAGTAGTTGGCCAGCAGAGGTAGTAGAAGGAGAGGGGCTAGAACCCAAGGTCTATAAAGCTATGGAAGATCTCCGCGGCATCGAATTTTTGTGCGGATCTTGCCATGAATAAGTCAGCGGCAACAGCGGGGCGCTGATAGGAAGGTGGTACACATGCCCGAGAGTGACGGGATTGGTGTAGTCAGCCTCGTGACCATGAGAACCGAGAAGAGCCATCCCAGGCGAAGCACCTCAGCACTGCTAGCATTGGTATCAGCAGCAGCGACACGCTAGCACTGTGAGCGGACGCAGAGCGCAGACAGTGGCGACGGCAGAGAGACGGTCAGCATGCGCCGCCCATTGTGTGTAGTCGAGGAGAGCTAGAGGGAAAGTCTTTTGAAACAGAATACATTTTTTGGGGTTTTTTTCCTGCCCGAAAAAATCTAATACGAGTAAGGATAGACTCAGCCTCAATAAGATACGTAGAGACTGAGGGAAAAGAGCTATGGGTATAGTATGCAGTAGGTAATATGTGTGTGGCTTGGTACTGTACAGTTAAGGGACAGATGATATGATATTCGGAACGACGAGACAGGGATAAACGATATGCGTCGGCGCTTCCCAAGTTGCCATATTAGGAAGGTAGGTAGCGACACAAGATGGAAGCAAAAGGTGTAAGGAATGGAGAAGCAGGATATAGGACATGATAACGAAAGGGTATACGAGTGTTTGGGCCGAGTGCGCGCTTGCTGATTCCAACAAATTCAAGGAAGAGGATAAGGACGAAGGCGAGTGTAAAGAACCAGTATCACCGCAATGACGCCTGGAAAGCGGATTTGGCCCACGCGCGCTTGGCGTCGATGCTATTAGTTCCGTCACCATCGACTCAAGGCGGCAGGCTTAGCAGCTCAGGTTCGGTTCCAATATTCTTTTCCGTCCGCCTACCTAGTCTCCTTCACAGACCTTGCACTACGTACGTAGGCAACTTCGGCTGGTTCCACGTCTCATCAGTGTCATACGGTCCGATTTTCCCTCTGCCATGCCACTGAACCACGCCGCAAGGCCCCAACAGCACTGATAATGAAGGATTTGATGACTTCCGTCTCGCCATCTTCAAGTCCACCCCGCCCGCGACAGAAAGCGCCAACTATTCTGTGACTGTCAAGATAGAAAACACGCTACGTCGCGTCTCAGCGGCTACAGTCACGTGCCGAGAATGCGTAGAAGGACGCGTCCTTGAAGAGATGGCGAAGCGGGGCTATGTGCCGTCAGACCTAAGCGCTCTCCAGGGTTGTCTGGTGGACGCATTTCACGGTCCTTGGTCTCCTTGCATACCAATATCTATATCCGTTGTCTGATGCCCATCGCCTAGTTGTCTTCTGCGGTATCAAGGAAGTTGGCTGCTCGGACTCGTATACTGCGCAGACTTCCTTTCCCTGGATGTTACAGCCCACGGTGCATGTACACAGAGATGGGCCGCTAATTTACTAACCTGTCGTGCCATTTCTGGTGTTGTATCCACCTTTCGGATACGGGCATGCGGCATGCTGTTCGCCTTCTGCTGATCCTCCAGCCATGGTGCGGTAGTTAATGCCGTACTGCTGTAGATGTATGCCTGCAGGCTTCACCCTGCGTTCATTACCCTACTTGGAAGATGTGGCTCTTCCTGAGCTGTACAATATCAGGCTCACGCGTCCCTTCGCTGACATTTTGCTACCATTTTAATGCCTACAGTGTTTAATTAAGATGAACATCCGCATATCTGCCGATGTACACGCCCCCCTCACCCCTTCGCTTCTTCACCTGTCACTAGTAGATTCTCTGATTACAACGTATCAGCGCAGGTTATCTCATCCTGTTCACCCCTGGTGGAGAGTGGATATGCAACACCCACAGAAGAGCAATAGATTTCACTTGTGGTTCATCATTTCATCCTTATTTGCAGTGGGAAGATGTAGGATGACAGCTGCATGCAGACAAGTCCTGGGACAAGAGACTTTTTGGTGGCAATGAGATGCATTGGCAGACCATGCAAATGTCACTCTGCTCGGCCAGTTGCTCTGACCCATATTTTGTGTAGAAGCCCACAAATATTGGAACCCGAAGTTGACAACCTCGATGTGCACAAGGACATGTCCTGTAGTCGTCAATGGTGGACAGCAACCCTTCGAGGCAGGGCGCAGATGGGTGCAGCCAACATTAAAGCTATCCACTTCATTGCATAGGAGGAATAAATCATTCATGATGCTGATAATTATTAGAACTAGAAGTCCAAGTAGAAGTCTGCCAATCCAGTTCTTGTACACAAGCAATTGTAAGGGTTCAGCATGCGTACGTGCGGCCAGAATCCTATCGAGTGGCGGAGTACGCTTGGGACATTGGTGGCTTGCTAAGACGAGCAAGGGTTCCCCTCGGTAAGAGGACTAGGTTGCAAGGTTCAAGTATGAGCAGGTGAGGGCGAGGTATGACAATGTCTTGTCAGGGCAAAAAGAGGATGACACAAGTGGACTGGTATTGGCTAGTCTAGTACCAGGTAAGATACAATAGAACAAGCTTAGGGACTCTACTATGAGAGGACCAAGCTTATATACCTAAGGGTACATGGGAACGGCATACCATACGAGTACACTGTTGAAATGCGTGATGCCAATTAGACGTAAAAGAGTGGCTTGGCTTGGGTTTGAACCAAGGACCTCCCACTAACCGGGTGAGTTGCTCTAACCACTGAGCTACCAGGCCTTGGTTGAGTGAAGTGGTATTAGCATGATGTGAAGATGTAGGCTCAGGCTACTATGAGTGTCTGTCCTCATTCAGACGAGATGTAGCCTGGAATATACATGGTTGGGTATTTGACCTTAACTTCAACATATGCGTATGTCAGAGATGGAAGGTGAAACATAGTGAACGGCGTAAGGCCGTTGTCATAGGGTGGTGTCCACATGTAAGTGGAGCTGTGAGTCAAGGGAAGTCCGGAGTATATGTGTGGGTCAATACGAAGTGAAACAAGGTGGTGAAAATAATCGGGGGACGAAGTAAGATGGAACATGTGAAGGGACAAGTGAGGGAATACAGGTACACCCGGCATTCTGGGGTAGATGGAATGGGAAGGATGCGCAGCATCTGCAGTAAACACGTGGTGAAGGAAGCGGTGTAACAGGGTTTAGAAGTAGAAGCGATAACTGAGTCACATACGAAGGTTCTGATGGAATTGGCATATGCCAACGAGTTCTAGGTGAAGGTTCCATACAATGGAAGATGCCGGATGTGTGATGCACGTGTGGCCGTCGTGTAGGATGTGTGTGGTTGTTGACATACATAGTATGTAACCTGTGATCGAGTGGATGAGAAAGGAAAAGAAAAATACTGATGGTACACGGCCAATGTTAGGTTCGTAACAGCAATCAATGAAAAAGGATGTAAGGTACAAGGCCTATATAATATGTAGGTGTGTATTGTTGTGATGAATTCCAGCTATGCTCTCAGACAGACATATAGATAAAATATCAGGGTAAGAAGTGGAATATGACGAGTACAGTAGAAGCATCATGGTAGTGTAGTACAATTAAATCTCTTCAGCCTCTTTCTTCATATCTGCAGCCTTGCCTGGTTGATCCAACTTCAGATAGCATGTAGAAAGACTATGTAAAATGTCCTTGCAGTCCTTCCCACTAGAGAGCTGTCTTGCCACTGACAATGCAGACAAGAAGACTCTTTCTGCCTCCTCCCACTGCCTCCTCCTCTCATGCAATTGTCCCAACTCCTGATAAGAACGCAGCAACCATGGCTCATTAGATGCTTTCTTGTAGAGCTGTGCAGCCTTCTTCAGCATCTCCTCTGCTGTGTCAAACTCTGATAATGCTTTATGGACCTGTCCAAGATAATAGGAAGCCCCAGCTTGTCCTAGTGTATCACCCAGCTCCTGATATAATGCAAGAACCTTCTGTAGCTTTTCCTTGGCTGTGCTATACTCCTTCATTTGGGATTCCACATGACCAAGCTGAAAGAGGCAGTTTGCATGGTATATGGGATTATTCTTGAGATCAAGTAATGGAAGTGCCTGGGAAAGGGACTTCTTTGCATCTTCAAGCTTATTGAATCTCTTGTGAAGGTTTCCAAGTTCCACCAAGTCATTTGCTTGACCCTTGACATTATGCACCTGTATATGCAGGTCTAAAGCCTGGCCCAATATACCCTTCACTTGATCATAATTAATTTTAGGCATTTGCAAATAAACTCTTGAAATATTTCGTAAGGCATCTGCTTGCTGACTTTTGTTGCCTGTGAGTTGGTACTGTTTTGTAGCTGCCTGAAATTTCTCCTTTGCCCTTTCGAATTGAGAGGCCCGATATAACATTGTTCCCCATGCATAAAAGCAATCTCCATGAAGATTAGGATCAGGGGGGCTTGTATGTTCAGTTGCCAAGGCAATAAGAGAGTCATCAAGGATACCATGGAAAGAACAGAACCATGTGAGATAAATGACAGCTTGGATCACTGGGATGTCATTGGATGAATTTTGCAGGAATGCTTGAAGAAGAACTCTAAGGTTCCCTATCTCTGGGAGAATCTTTCTCTGCACCTCAGGTGATGAACGGTTAAGACTTTCTTTGGCAAGGGTCATGGTGTAGGATTTCAAAGCCTGAGAATTTGCAGGAGATGGCGGGTATTTGGCATGCACAAAATGACGGATGGGAGATAATACACACATCCTCCCGTTCTCGGAGTTGTAGGCAAGAGCTTTGAGTCTAAGAACGGATATAGCATGACCCATATCAGGAATATCCTTGAATGTGCTCTGGAGTTCGTCCAGTTGAGATATCTGTATACCATCAGGCAGCTTGCTTAGAATCGCAAGCACCTCGAGTGCACCCGGATTCATCCTCATCTGATCACTGTCAATAGACAAGGAGATGGAGACATCGACATTGGAAAGCCGGTCGGCGACCTGCGTTGGTACTTGAAGCAGGGCAGTGCGACGTTGTCTCCAGCTCTGCAAAAGGGCATGAGATGTTTCACCCGTGGCAGCGAGATGGGCTAGTAGCGTGACAGCCAGAGGGACATAATCAACGGCAGTGAGAAGCTCTTCTGTAGAAGCATCCGAGGGCTTCCCAGAGATGGCGACAAAGGTCTTAACAGCGGCCTCGAGAGTAAGGGGTGTGATGGGTTCGAGGAATGGCTGGGTCCATTGTGTCCCAGCAGGCCGCAGGATCCCGCGAAGAGTGACGAGGACAGTGACAGTATCAAGAGATGTAATTTGCTCTAGCAAGGTTTCTACTTCGCGAGTCTGGGCCTCCCAAGGCGTCTCGAAGTTATCAAGACATATAATACAGCGTCTAGTTTGGAGGAAACCCAAGACGGCTTGACGGGGAGACCCCGTACCCGCCGTTGGAAGGCCAGCAGACCTAGCGAGCTCAAGGATGACAGCCTCAGCAGTCTCGGCCGCATCGCATGGGATGAAGTAGCGGGAGTTTCCAAACTGGTTGACTATTTCCGGACGATGAAGAACGGCCCGTACAATGGTGGTCTTGCCAATGCCGCCCGAGCCCAAGACAGCGACGCGCGCGGGGGAACGTTGTAGGACAGAGGTCACGATGTGTTCGACCTCGACGTCGCGGCCATGGAAGATCTGGGGTTTCGAGGGAAGGACCGGCGGGCCCTGATGCGCGCTAGATAAGAGCGTGCCCGTTCAGATCATTGTATGGAATGCGATATAAGTTGAAGACGAACACTGGCCCCAAAGAGTCCTGTGGGCCTCGCTACAGTCTGGTTAGTGCGATAAAAAGGATACGCATAGTCAGACGTACCTGGTTTGCGACGACGCCCTGGCCCTGGCGTAAGTGCCCAACTTCAATGCGAGTTGTAATTGCAAGCTGCGTCTAAAAGACATCGTAATATCGGTTCGACAGGTACGATTAGAGACGTACGTTCAGAATCCCCAATGCCCGTTTCAACTTTGTTTCGCATGCTACGACTTCCTGCTTCAGCTGCCGGCGAAGGACCATGTTGTACATCTTGTCGCGCTTCCGGGTACCGTTGCAGCGATGTAGAAGACCAAGAACAATTCTGAGTTCACTGCAGGGCCGCAGGACACCAGATCAATTCACAAAGTACGTGATCTGTGATTGCGGACTCACGTTTCAAGTTCTCCGAGATATTGTTTCAGATCGTTGGGGAGCTCGTCTTGCTGGTCTTGGCCTTCGGTGTGCTTGGAACAGAATGATTCGATGACTTGGTTGATCCTGGCTACATAGGACATGACACCGTTCCATTCGTCTTTAAGATCACGGACCTCCTACTTCATCATAGGCACACGAAGGACTCTGCGGGATTAAGAGTAGGACTCACAGTTCTAACGGTCAAGATCTGCGTTATCAGCCCTCCGACGGTCTCCAAGAAAGGAACATTGTGAGTTAACTTGGTGATATCTCCTAACAATGCGGCGGCGGCATCCAGACTCCTGGGGGACCCGTCATTGCCCTTATTATCCGCTATAGATCAACCATGATCAGCGCCGTCACATGTGAAATGCCGTCGTACGATCACCAGCGGCCGATCCATGACGGTCATCATGTGAGGGGGAATCTGAACACAAACCAGAACCAGCCCTATCAAAGAGTCTATGCATGATGTCGATTTATGTGCTGAGCGACGTGTGGGTAAGTGTTTTATCAATTCGGTGTTGCAATAGAGAGAGAGATGTGGTTCGAAATAGGTGACTCCAGCCTCGAGGAGCTAGCCACCGGCGCTTGGCCACCAGGCGCTTTGCGCTATGTCCAGCCTTGTCTCCTGGCGCTCGACAGTTGACGCTTTAATTCTTTTTGACTAACTGTGGCAACCAAGAGATTTGACTCGAGTTAATGTCTGAGGCAAAGGGTCCGCAACGCGGCTGTGCTGTACTGACAAAAACAACGTCAGTGTAATATCCGAGTACCGTTAGCGCAGTGATACGATATTTGATTGGCTGGTCAATCATACATCGTATGCCCGAGACCCCGAGACGATGAGTATGAATCGTGACTAATTTTTTTGTTTTTAACTTTGCAGCGTGATGACTTTGCCTATTCCAGTAGTAGCGATCGTCGGCGCTTCGCTGAATCACTGTATGTTAGAGGTCAGAGGAGGCGCAGGTCAACTCTATTGACGCGTTGATCTGGTCTTTTAAGTAGCGTAGTTTACGGTCCGTGAAGGAGACTAGAGCGACTCGAAGTTGGTTATAAAGCCTGTCCGTCCAGTGTGGAGGAATAGTCAATGTTTCTAGTGCTAATTTGATTTTGTGTGTGAGCGAAGCCATCAGCATTGTGATACGAGGTGTGAGATTCGTTATCAGAACCTCAGAGGCGGCCATAAACGTACTGCGCCGGCGACAAAGACCAACTTGAATTACACCACGGCAGTGGTTCTAGCTGCTGGATATGGAGCTTACGATTATTGCTGTTATTAACAGTACTGTATATCACTTTCGTTCTATACCATACTTGTTCATGCGGATATCATTCTACCCAATCAGTCGCTCCAACCCATCCATTGTGGATAAGCCTGTGATTACCTGAAATCCAAACTATTACTTGACCAAAAGTATACAAGTAGATCTGCACCCCTCACCTGTTATGATCGATGCACTAGCAATGAGTGTAGTCAAGGGATGGGCAGGTCATCAGGAAACCAACAAGAGAATCCTTCCTAATGGTGCATGTACACACAACTATTAGGTATGACTTTGAGATGAGTTCAAACATGAGTGCAAACACTTGAGGGTGTGAAGAGCAGAGGCTTCTTAGCCAATTGGTTGAACTGGAGAACAGGTAGCAGACAAGAGAACTAAACTGGAGACTACACTGTAGTGTACCAGCCCTTTATATAGTACATTGGAAGGTCAAGGAAACTCACTGAATCTTCAAGAGTCATATTGTTTATGTATGTTGTCAAATTGAACAGAACAGAATGGAATGGAAAGGGTGTGAGAAGCAGGGGACATGCTTCCACTTATCCCCAGTGCTAGAGGCAGGGGACTTGGGCACACTGTCAGGACTGTCTATTTCTATTTCTTTCTTTCCTTTGATTCATGATATGCATCTTATATAATCATATACCATTTACAGACATTCACTTCAAGCTCAGAGTAGAACTCTAAAGCTTTGTCTCATTTCTTTTCTTTTATGATGGTTACTTACTTAATAGATCATGTGATGTCTCACATGATCTTGGGCTGCTTACTATATAGATATGACTCATATGCTGCACATTATTTGTTATGAACCTAACATTGGCTGTGTACCACTAGTATATTTCTTTTCCTTTCCCAACCACTTGATCACAGGTTACTGTTGAACTCTGCTTCAACATCTGTGATGTTATGAGTCACTAAGGACTCTCACAGGTCCATGGACACTTACTTACCTTTTCATTCACTTTTTATGGACATTGTTATATTTTCAATGACACACTCTCACACTCTGTCATATATGACTCACCACTCGTCATTCCCTTTCCCTTCTTGTATCGTCTATTGTTCTTCTGAGTTTCAACTAGACTTGAACTCTAATCACTCTACAATACTTAAACCTTTGTTTCATCACACTCTCACTTCAGCCTTCTTTCCTCTGCTGAAGTGAGTATTACACACTCTCTTGTTCTCTCTTATCCTCATAGTGTTATGAACACTGGACTACTTTTCTTTTTGTCTTATTGCTTATCCCTTTTCATTTCTTTTCCCAAGACCCTTATCACTTGCTAAGCAATATCCTATCACAACTCTTATTTGTTCTATGATGTTCTACTCTGTTCTATCTCATCATATCTCTGACTCACACCCTGGCATCCTATTGGAGGATAAGGGGTTTACTATATGAATCACCCATGCACAGGAGGGACATCTGCCCTCAAGATCTCTGTATATAACTTTGTTATGATCACCAGGACTTATTTTTCCTTTCACCTTACCACTATCCCACCATAATCAGTTATCATCATTGTCATCACTTAACAAGTGGTATTCCTTCACATCTTGTTCTATTCTTGTTATCTGTTCTATTTTTGCTATCTTTGGTTCATCTGCCTTGCTTGATGCATGAGGCGGACAGCCATCACTTCTCTCCATTCTATTTTTACTTGAAACTCACTCTATCTCGTTTCATACCTATTCTTAGATCTTTATCTTTGGCTTGTGCCCCTGTGATCCTACTGGAGGATAAGGGGCTATTTACACTGAACACCCGCACTCAGGAGGGAGCCCTGCCCTCAAGTAACCTGTATAAATGTAAGGGTTCAACACACAGTCGTGTGGTCGAACACCTAAGTCGAGTGGTGGAGCCCTAGGCGAAGCCCAAGGTTTGAGAGCGAGTAAGACGAGTAATATAAGCTCCCGAGAATGGGAAGGCTTATAGAGATGAGTTGACTTGCTGATGATCCTGAAGACAAGTACGCTGTATTGTACAAGAGGATAAGCTTGGCTTATCCTCACAATCTGGTACAGTATTTATACAAGTAACTTGAGGGCAGGGCTCCCTCCTGTGCATGGGTATTCAATGTAGGTAATCCCTTATCCTCCAATAGGATCTCAGGGATATGAGTCAGAGATAACAAGCTAAGAATAGAACTGAAATGAGTAAGAACAAGTTTTGAGTAAGAATAGACTGAAAAGAAGTAATGGCTGTCCGCCTCGTGTATCCAGCGAGGTGGATGAGTCATTGATAGCAAAGATAGACAAAATAGCAAGAATAGAACAGATGATGATGGAATACTGCTTTGTCAAGTGGGAATAGGGATGATGATAACTGGTAGGGCATGTAAGCAGTAAGGTAAAAAGAAAATAAGTCCGGGTAATCGTAACAATAAATATGGTACAAACTTGTAAGGATAAGGCAAGCTTATCCTCTTGTACAATACAATGTACTTGTCTTCAGGATTGTCAGCAAGCCTACTTGTCCCTATAAGTCTTTCTCTATAAGACTTATACTACCTGTCTACTCACTCTCAAACCTTGGGCTTCACCTAGGGCTCCACTACTGTAAGGACTTAGCGTGATGGATGTCAGCAAGGTCCTATTGGGATTTGAGATAAGTCAGTGGTTCCAAAGGCGAAGCTTAGCCTGGTTCCTTGACCGAAGTAACGAGATAAAGCTGAGCACTGGCTAGCATTGAGCTACCAGGTTGGAGAACAATAAGAGTGGGAGTTGAGGCAAAGCCTCCTGGATTTGAGTACAGTAAAGTACAAGAGAACAAGCTTAAGGCTTGTTCTACAATCAAGTTGAGTATTTATACAGGGACGAGATGGATGGGAGTGAGATGCCATATGAGTACAATTGAGTCAGAGTGAGTCATGAAGATAGGAGGGATATCTGCCATAGGCAGATAACACAGGCTAAAGATAAGTGCGCAGTCAGGGATGATGGAAGACCTGTGTGAATATGAAATGAGTCCAACACCCTGTACCCTGACAGGGGGTCTCCAAGTAAATGCGGATCAGAATGTATAGTAAGTCCGAAGATATCCGGAGTAATGCAAAGAGAAACGAGTAAGTAAAAAGAGAGAAAAATCGTAACATCACCCCTGGGTTACCCAGAGGATGTCCCAGCCTCTAATCGTAGTCATCTGCCATGTTGAGGTCATGATCCGTATAGTCAGGTATGGGTGAGTGACGGTTATGGCGACAATCAAGGGAATGGTTACCAAGCTGAAGGTCTGAGCAACATCCAGAACAGGTCCAGCACTGGTATGTGTGCAGACCAGAGTGGGAGCGTGTAAGGGTTTAACACGCAGTTGAGCGGTCAAACACCTATATGACGAGTTGGCAGAGCCCTAGGCAAAGCCCAAGGTTGGAGAACGGGTAGACAAGGTAAGACAAGTCGACAGACTTGCAAAGACTTAATGGAACGTGCTGGAGATCCAATGTACTAGTAATTGCACAAGAGGATAAGCTTAGGGCTTATCCTCGCAGCGGGTTACATGTTATATATGGAGATCTTGAGGGCAGACGTCCCTCCTGTGCGCGGGTAAGGTTGTACAGTAACCCCTTATCCTCCAATAGGATGTCAGGGGTATGAGTCGGAGATAAGTATGACAGAACGAGATAGAATGATGTGGAACAAGTACGAGTCATGTGGAAGGAATACTGCTTTGTAAGTGGGAAGGGTTTAACAAGGAAAATGGTAAGATAGTAAGCAGCAAGGCAAAAAGAAAAGTAGTCCAGTGTTCGTAACATCACCCCTCTCCTACCCAATTGCTGCCTCAGCAATTAGTTGAAGTCGTCCACATCATTCATCTCATAGTCGGTCGGGTTGTGAGATGTAGTAGTGCGATCAGCATACGAACACCCTAAGCCATGAACACCGTGAAATAAATCCGAACCACATCCCCTGCAGAACTTGCAGTTGTAGACGCATGGTCCACTGTGTGATCGTTGGCATAGGCGAGTGAATAAAGGATGGAATTCGGAGTGAGGGCAAGAGGAGGTAGATGGCTGATGGGGGTGGAAGTTGGCACGATGTGGTGCCCTACATTCTCGCCACCTATTCCCTACCTTGTTGCAATTGAAGCAACGGGTCGGCTTGTGTTTAGGTCGCTTGGGACGGTTCTCTTTTTCCGAGTCATCAGCTCCTCCTCTGATGCGAGTAGCTGGTTCAGGTGATGAGGGCGAGGAGGTGGGCGAGTCATCAGAGAGGTTGGGAAGGGCAGTAAGAGGGGCGGCTGGTACTGAGATGACCTCAGGTGGGTTGATATGATAGGGAGTAGTGAGGTAGGGTAACATGCGTGACTCAGCGTCCGCATTAACCAGCCTATTGGCAATCTCTTGTGCCTCCCAAGTCCTTTGGTTGGCGAGTTCGCCAAGACGAGTAATGAGGGAGTCCAAGTTAGAGAGACAATGATAGTAATCGTGATAGCGCACGATGTCTGCTGTCAATCCTCTATCATGACAATGGATTAACGCTCTCTCCACTTGAATGCTACTTTTGCGATCGACTAGGACTTGATGGAAGGGTGGGTTCAGTTCGATGTCTTGGCGGAGAGGTCCTGGGAGTACTGGTTTCGCGAACCTCTTCACCTCGAAGAACTGGTCATCTTGGATTATAAGATCCGAGGGGATCCTATCCAGGGTGCGACGTAGCTTGCCCAGTATATCTATGATAAAATCGGTGGGTAGTTCATCAAATGTCGGACCCAATGCAGGTAGATAGGGAGTGGA
>QLPM01000496.1:0-18681 GCA_003314695.1 Albatrellus sp. MG142
ATCTGTGTACCTCTCATGCTCCTACTTTCAGGTACAGTTATATCATAATATAGCTTTCTTTCCTCTGCTGAACTCTGTGTCTTGCTCCTCACATTATCTGTGTACCTCTTGTGCTCCTACTTTCAGCATGCACATCACTACAGCTGTGGACTTCTTGATCACTATCAACTCTTGGATCACCACCCAGGAATGGGTCTATCCAGCCACCATGGCAGCATGGGGCACAGTCACTAATCTCATGCTTTTATATGAAGTGTGGGAATATGCCATGTGCCTGGAGAAGGTTTGGTTTGGGTTGTTGAGGAACAAGGCATGTATGGCAATAGCTATCCATGCTCAACTACAAATAAATGCATTACAGATATTGTCAGTGGTGTGCAAACATTCTGGAGTCACAGAAATAGCATGGATATTCAGATTGCCATCACATTAACTTAAGATCACAGGTATAGACAGTGCAAATATGCCTGAAAGGTGTGAAAACTCCTGGCGGCCCGTTACCATAATGATGCCCAACGCATCAACGTCACTGAATGACCATGTGGTTCTTGATGTAGTTGGTGCCATGGACCCTGCCGGGACCGCAAGCTTACCACTGACAGCGGTCTATACATGATCGTGTCTCACCGAACTCATGTGTCACTTGCTGTCTGGATAAACTGGTCATTGTGCAGTCGGCACAACCAGTTGTTCGGCTGGATATTGGTCGATGACGGGTAAGAGCAGTTGCCTACAGCAAAAGAATCCATAAATCCTATTTCTCTAGAAAGGCATTACGAAAAAGAGAACTAGTGACGGTGCATAGCAGTGGCGAGTGATCCGATTCCAGAAGATGGCGTGCTGGTCCAATCTTGTCTAACCAGAACCAAGAATTTGAGTGATAGTTGCCTTACACGCCGGGGTATATCCTGCAGAGGTTATGGAAATACATAGCGAGCCTTGACAAAGCGAGGTGAATCAGCAAAAGGACACGTAGGGAAAGAGATAGTATGCGGTCGAATGGAATGCCGCTTGCCCGGCGGTATTCAGAGTTCGTCAACGTCGTGCCCAGATTGCAGGTTAATGGGGCGGGCCTCTCGCTGCTTCAGATAATCGTATCCGACGAAGCTCATGACACTATGTCCAAGACCGTCAGCCACATTGCAAGGCACAGCAGACAGTACGACTGACTATATCGTTCCATCTGCGCAACCCACGACGACCTCTTCGTGGGTGAGCTGCATCGACATTGGGTTCTTCTCTGGTGTTGCCAGGCCCGCAAACTTCGCCGGTAAATGCCCAAGTAAGCCCTTTACGCCCGAACCAGGGTCGTGTTCCGCAAGCACGCCCCAAGCACCTGTGACCGGTGTGATCTCGGTGTCGAGACCTACGGTTGGTGAATCGTTAGACAGAATGTCCTCGAGGAAGCTGTCTGTACCGTCATCCGATGGCGGCTTGATCTCTTTATCACGATGCGTAGACATGAAGATCTATGTCACACAGCATAAGTTACTGACGCAATACGCTACTATGACAGTCGGTCTCGCCGCACTTACCCTCCGGTCCGCACCTGCACGCGAGCTGAAACGCGTAGCCGTCACGACACGCCGTTTGCGCGGATCGACAGCGCCGACGGCAACGTCGGGCGTGTCAATGACAGCGACAAGTTTTGGAGGAGCTGTCAAGATAGCTGCGCGGCCGAACCGTAGTGACGGCATTGGGGGGTGATTGTTCGGGCTGTATGGCGGTCGAGAACTAATGCTGCTCGACAGACGATTCCGTCCCCCAGAGCCGGCAGTCGAAGGAGTCAGGACGTTCTGCGAAGTCCGTCGCGTTGGCGTGAAATACGATGACGTAGAACGAGATAGCGAAGATGCTGTCCGCAGACCGGAGGCGGAGGTGGTGAGACTAGATGGCAGCAGAGCGACAGACGATGAAGGCTCCAAGCTAGTTGGCGAAGAAACCAAAGTAGATTGGTCATCTCCCTCTGTCCATTGCAAGTGCAGAATGACAGATTTTGTAGCGCACTTTCAGCGGCAATACATTCTCAGTCACATCACCAGGTACACTTATATCCATTGAGAATGCTTACCGTCATCTGGGTGCCCTGAGCAGCAAACCATCTAGATAATGTTGAGTACATCCACTTCTAAGGTAGTAGTCAACCTACTGTAGCATGTTGTTCGGAGCCATTCCCACATTAAACAATTTGGAGTGCAACGCAGGGTCGCTGCCACCGAGTTCAGAGAGCTTGAATTGAGATATCATTTCTCGGCGTTCTAAGACAAGTGGTCTGTTTCCAGGAATGATGAAGGAGCGTGTTAGAACTCACTGATAGAAAACACTCGAACGATGCCATCAATCGTGACACTAACAACACGCTCCCCTTCCTGAGGTGTGCCACCACTGATAAGCTGCACGCCAATATTAACAGTCGTCTGCTGCCCGAAGCGAACGATTTTGGTCCCTGCACGCCAGTCCCAACAAACCAAGGCTTTGTCAGCTCCGGCAGAGACAAGGTTCTTTGACGACAAGGCAACCGCTCGGATACCGTTGAGATGGCCAGCAAGTTGCTGCAGAGGATTAAAAGTCAAGGACGAAAAGAGATGTACACGTCTGATGCACCCAGGTAAGTGCCATTTAGGACATTTCGTGGAGTCAACTCTACTCACCCAACATCATGGAAACCGACGACAAAGACCTCTATATTGCGAGACATCACAATTGATTTAGCTTAGCATGCAAGGAACTAGGGTGACTGACCTTCATCGGCTAAGAAATCGACGCAGCTGACTGGCTTCTTCACTTGGAGGCATTTCTTCAGCTCTCCAGTTTCGACATCCCAGAATCGGATGGTCTCATCGTACGATCCACTGATGAGACGCTTACCTATGGTAGAGCGTCAGGGGCCATTATGCGGCACCACCATCGAAACGTACCGCGAAGGAGCAAAGTAGTGCAGAAGTTGGTGTGCCCATTCAAGAACCGGATGCTCTGAGGAAGAGCGTTCTTAAAGTTGGACTCGCGATGGTGTAACGAGCGATAAAGCACTTCCCTGCATATTGGAGGCGAATCAGTCTGGACGCCAGTGCGAATACGATTGTACATACCAGCCAGCAGGTGTCCGAGGGGCTTTCAAGGGTACCGGATCTGTCGATGTGATTCTCAAGCAGTGGTATTTCCAAATAAGGGGGACGTGGACCATCTCCTGCCATTTCTTTGACACCTGTCAATACCAAGACTCAGTCACAGCCTGCACATCCATATGAAACCGGTTCGCATACCGCTTCGACGCCCAAGACTTCCGGCACACTCAGGTGTTTGAATACTTTAAACGTGAGATCAGGCGCAAGGTTCCCAATGATATCAAAGGTCGATTTGGCATATTTCTCCAACAAGAGAATCTGAAGACGGATGTCACCAGGCATGCATGCTGATGCCAGTGACAATGTTAATACGTTACAAGCTGCCAGACAAAAGAGACACATACAGTCCAGAATGATACCGATTCTGCTCGACAGCATAACATTTGTGATTAGCATGGCGAAGGGTATTAACGAGCCAACTTACAATCTCATTCGGTCCTCTCTGCTTAAAACCCTGATCGATTTTCTAACTTCCATCTCATGGAACTCTCCACTGCCATCCTTCCTCAACGCTCTCATCAAGTCAGCGTCGCCGCTATCCGCTTCATCTCCACGGTATCCACTCCAGTACCCACCCTTCGTCTTTCGCCCTCCGCACGTGCAGAACTCTTCGGAATAATGTGTGCCGATGGCCACACCATTTCCATCCCGTTCCCGATCTCTCTCGCGTAAGATGCGCACCTCGGCCTGCAAGGCGTGAAGTTGCGCTGCAGTCGCTGCCTGCGCACGTTCCAGTAGTCGCTTGTAGTGCAAGAGTTTCTTGCTATGAAGGCTAGAAAGACTGTTCAAACCAGACTGGAACTGATGATCATTGATAAGTAGCGTGACGAAGCTGTAAGTGTAAATGAACTGTATTTTTACCTCTTCATCCACATTGTTGTCGCCTGCATCCGTGACCAGCTCCAACGTCATGTCATCCCCGTCCCAGACTGACTGGGGGCCCCCAAACTCATCATCATCGTCTATTGTTAATCTCAATGGTGGTGAGTCCAGTTTATAAACACCGGCTTCAGGAGGAGACCACGGAGAACCTGTGCCGTTCACAACAGACTGGGAAGACCCATTACGTAGCTTCTGTGGCCGCGAACCAGTTCTAGACATAGCCGTAGAAACTTTGGATGGCGAGGCACTGACAGCGCCGCGTGGCGGTGTACCCTTAGGAGTCGCCGACGCGACCTTTGATTTTGGACTGGGAGACGTGAGACTAACGGCATGTGGAGGGGTGGACATCGTGATATTTGGAGACTCGGTGAGTTTCTGTTTCTCCCCAGGAGAAGGGAAAGACATAACTCGTGTCCGGGGAGTGGAAGGAATCGCAGGCTTGTTTGGAAAGTTTTGGACTTGAGACAGAGGCTCCGCCGGGCCGAAGACGGAGCTTGATCGTGTGCTGCGATGGGAGCTCACCACAGAAGCCGTTGATGGATTTCTATACGCCGACGGTACTGGTCGCGTGCTGCCTAAGATCCCATTGCGCGAAGGAGGGCTCTGGGTTGAGGGTAACTTCAGACTAGACGTCGAAAGTGGGGTGTTGATATGTCCCCCAACCGGAGCCGATTGTCTCCTTGATGCAGAAAGGGATGGGATGGAGCTAGACAGCCGTTTGACAGCCACGCTAGAGGGAACAGGAGTTGCCGCGCCAGTCTCACGAGAGTCGTTGTTCACACTATATGGGGTAACGGTGGCAGCACCGCTCATCGCACTGTTGCTGCTGGATATAGATGCATTTAACACTGCGCGCTGCTTAATCCCGTTGATCGATCCTATGAGTGACGGGCGGCGCGAAACGCGCGCAGGCGTATCGGACGGCGCAGTTGACACTTGAGACGCCATAGCTACCAAAAGTTCAGTATAAGCTGGTGAGCAGGAGCGTTCAGGTCATACCTGGCCCCGTATGAAATCAAGACCGCAAATGCTTATCCGCAGCCTTCTCTCGGCT
The DNA here is from genome assembly GCA_003314695.1 of Albatrellus sp. MG142. Lineage (NCBI taxonomy): Eukaryota > Fungi > Basidiomycota > Agaricomycetes > Russulales > Albatrellaceae > Albatrellus > Albatrellus sp. MG142. The sequence goes on from QLPM01000496.1 coordinate 5,062, forward strand.
TGCACGTTTCAGCGTTGCCAGTGTTCCTGAAGCGATGTCGAGCTGCAAAGAAGTGCGGGAACCAAGCACTTCTTTGGCTCACTATCCTGTTCTGTTAAAGCTAGTAGGACGGGTACGGCGAGGCGAGCGGTGGATACGAAATTCCAGCCCCGTGGAAGACGTGCCAGTGAACGGTTGCTTTGAACCTTTACTTAGACACCGAACTTCAGACGCGTTGTCGCGACTGTCTTTCCCACGGCGTGCCCCATGGACGGAAGTAATCGTTTTCAGTTCTAACACCTCGAATACGGCATATAATGTTCGGCTTAACGTCTAATCTATGATATCAAACACGAACCTGCGCAATCCGGTCGTCTCCACTATCCAATTACATATGATTTATGTAGAGTGCATCCCAAGGGAACCAACTATGACGGGTACACAATAGTGGGCTAGATACACAACGACACCTACAGTCGTCCTGGAACAGTCAGTCGCGCGTTAGTCGGGTAGGGTCCATGAGTGAGTTCTGCCATTGCCATCGCCATGGTACAAAGTTTCTCTGCCGTATGGTTGAGATGAAGCGACGCGTCGGGAGTCTGGTAAGTAGAGCTCACCCAACAAATCTCAGTGCAGTGATCGAGGCGTCCTCTACTCCGTCCTTCCTGACTTCAAGGGTCCGTAACGTGACGAAGTCCCATTGTGCCTTTGAGCTTTTTTCAGTCTTCTCTGTGTTCCAAGACCTTAGCTCGATCTTGCCATCATGAGTTCCCGTTGCAAGAATTCCAAGCCGCGAGTACTCTCTCTCGTGGAATGCCAAAGAGGTGACTTGTGGAGGCATATACATTGGTGTGGATGGGTGTGCGAGATCGAAAGTAGCAATAAGGCGGACATTGATCGTGTGTAGACAGAGCTTGAGCCGAGAGCATGTCGCAATGTAACCCTGAATTATGGTGAGTCCCCGATGGTCATCAATATCCTAACGGCGACTTGCCGTGCTTTCATTGATAGAAGCCAGATAAACTTCTGCCGCTTCGCCCCCGCCATGCCATATTGACTTGATGTACACTGCCTTGTTCAAATCCCAAGTAGCTGCACTGCCGTCTTTGGACCCGCTGACGATGACCGACCACGCTCTTGAAGCCGCAAGACAACTGATAGCCGCCGTGTGGACACGCATGATGTGTGACTGCGAGATTTCAATGGCACCTCCTTGTCCGCCACGAGAGACGCGCCATAGCCTGACGGTGCTGTCGCTCGAGCCCATAACCAGATTGTCCGAATCTGGGAAGACAGCACAGGTACAATTTATGCCTTCGATGACTTGTACGACCTAGTACAAAACAGATCGAGTACGGTGATACAGAAAATTTCCAAGTGTGTTTTTGTTTGCCTACCTTACGATCTACGATGGCCCTCAATTCACCAGTTACCTCCCTTCCTGAGCGGCTGAAACCCCATTCAACGCGCTCATGAGGGTGAGCTGGCAGAGTTAGTACCCCTTGAGGATGCGGGATGACCCTCTCTCCGATCAGGTCAATAGCTAGCTCCCGTACTGGCTGACCGAGCTCTGGTGGTACAAACTTCAGTCTTGCTCCGCATGAAGGCGACGTATTCCTCACCTTTTGCCACCGCTCGGCTACTCTGTGCTAACATACCATAATCCTCTTCTATACCATGCAGAATTCCTAGAGGCAGGGAAGATAGGCCATGCATATACCGCTGTGGATGTGGCTGGCTGAAAAGCTTCCGGGGTGTTTGACCGACTGGAAATACCTCCGTCAACTCACCCAGGAGACATTGCAATAGCATGGCTTACAATTATGGATGATTCCAACAGTAGCTTCGCGTTCCAACTCATCCGTTATAGAATCCAAATCTGATGAATGTTGAGAAAAGCGCCAGACGAAAGAAGGACCAGAGAGAGTGATACGCACCAATTGAGCCTTCATAACTGAGAGGATGGAAGACGTTGAGAGAGGCTGGATCACGTTGCTTACAACCCCAAATGAGGTCTATCCAAGCTGGTAGATGTTCACTGACGTAGTCACTTTCGAGGGCCTGTTGATAATATTTATCAATAAATGACCAGTAGCAGTAATGGGGGCTTTCGAAACTGACACGGCGGTTCATAGTGACGAAGAGAAAAGGGTCCTCCTTTGCCCACATCGGAAGTTTAACATGGTGTATGCGCTCGCCTGTGTTCTGCTGGACACCAAAATCTAAATCCGCGGAGTTTTCAAGGAATCTGCAAGTGGGAATTTGTAGCCGTCAGTCGGAGCATGTGACTGAGTCACGTACTCAGGGCAAGTGTAGAACTCTGGAATGAGCTCTCGAACATCTCCTCTGATATCCTTAGATGCAGAGTCGTAGGCTCTCCCAATGTCGCTGAGGATATGTAGTTCAGCGGGCGGGGTCGAAACTCGATGAAACTGACGCTCACACAAATAGTCGATCAGGTAGATCCCAATCGCCACCCTGTAATGCAAACATATTTCAGGACAAATACACGCATCTAGAAAGAAAGCGGATGGTATACCTGTAGTGTCTTAAACATATTTGTGAATGGCGCCAGTCGAATAAGGAAGTGGCAAACGCTCATCGAAGAGCTGAAGTGCGTCCCATAATGGAAAGGGCTCTCCCCTACGCTTTGCAAATTTTCATAGCGGGACTGAGCGTCCTCACGGCGGGCAGCGGTCAACGCACCCATCGGCCTTGTCAGGCTAAGCATATACATGAGTGCAACCAGAAACCATAATCAACAATGATTTCATACTCTCTGAAGGTGTTTGGCGACGATAGATCCAGCTCTTCAGAACGATAGTCCTGGATGACCCAGGCTGTTGTGTAGAAATCAGAAAATGCAAACAAGCTTGACATGACGTCGGTAAGCTCACGGAATACCGGATATTGAGTTGCATCACTGGGAGTCCGTCCGGAAACTTGATTTAATATACTGAGATACGTGAACTAGATTCAGCAACTTCTTAGCCAAAAGTGACGCAGCATCACAGGACACTGCCACATACATTGCTGATTTCTCGAGCCTGCCATCTGCGCTGGGCTGTCGATAGCTCGTCGCTCCTAAGGCCAGCCTTCACTTTCGCGCTGACTCTGTCCATGAAGGGAGACCTGAGTATGCTAGGTGTCATGGCTTCACCGGTACTGCGACCGGGGACTGCGAAAGACAGTCGCTGAGAGGACTCGGCTCTCTGCTTCTGTGTCACGAATACAATGAGAAGAGATCTACTATCTTTGAAGTATATCTCCAAACTATAGTTTATGGAAGGGACGGTGAATCTATGTCAGGAGACCCCTGATATAGTGGAAGTCTCAATAATAACTTACGCTACGTTGCGGAACAGAAAGGTCCTGTCACTAAAATTGGTGACTTGATTGTACGGCCTTTCCTGTCCTCAGCTTGCTGACAGGATGCGAAGGACAGACGCTTACCAACGTTGCGCCCTCTGTACCCCATCCAACTCTATAATACTCCCTGGCACGAAAAACAATCTCCGAGGTGCGTCATGTACATCAACGACCTCTCCGTCATCGTTCTCAACTAGTCCATCGAGCATATAGATGTGCGTGCATCCGAATATAAGCAGACCGGCTGTAGTAGCACAATAGCCCTTCAACACAACGACATCATGCCAAAAAATCAAGTGTACTAACGAGAAGAGTCGACCCCAGTGACTCGGGCGACAGTGCTGACAGCTTCGATGACATCCCCTGGTTCAAGCTCATGGCGGACGCGGCGATGCTTGTCGTCAACGACGTCTTCAGCTAGCTGGCGGTCCTCTAGTATCATACAATCAGCATATATTTATAGGTGGCGAAGAATGAGCACTGCCGTCAGCGTCAGTTGATGAGATCTCGTAAGACTCGGCCCATGGCGGCACTTCGATTTGGAAGAGCGATTGTTCATCACCAACGGGCTCGTCAATACCACGTAATAGAGCACTTCGGTCGCTCATGAAGCTAATGGTCCCTTCGTTCACTGATTCAAGCTTCTTTCTACATAGACGCAATACACTGTACATTAGCAACCACAACACAACCTATAAACCACTGACCTTATTCTGTGCGGACCCTCAGTCTCGTCGAGACGCCAGAGTCGTGGTCGACCAGGAATCTCCCAAAGTCCCCGTTCAGTAGTGAGAGCCACCATCCATTTGTTCAGCCGCGATACTTGGCGGTATGACTCTCGCCTATTGCCATGCTGTCAGTCTCTACGAATATGAGTCACCAAGACAAATAGTCCCCGCACAAGTCAAGTACACTCTTCCGGAGTCTCTTCCTCTCCGACACTATGACAGTCTTGCGCCATTCATGGATTCGGGCGATGGATCTTGTGACCGTGCGCTCACTTAGTTGGACACTGAGCCTTCCGGATACGAATCGTTGTCTGGCCGTTCGACGATCCGCGACCAAATCAGGATTGATGGCAGTCTTCTTCGTCGCATCGCCGTGGATTATTGCTTCGGAAGATCGGATGATATTCATAATCTATAAGACGCGTCAACGACTGGAGTCACGACGATTACAAGACATAAATCATTACGTCATGCTTTTGAGGCCCTGCGACCATATGGTCTAGTGCCAACGTTAATCCAAAATGCATCAGCTTTTCAATCATACGGATGATCCTGTGGTCGATCAATTCTGCAGACGACAACGTGTTTACGAATGATTTAAAGGCGTCGACAAAGATGTCTGTCGTCTGTTGTGAGCGAAACATTTCGCGGAACGTCGGGCTTGACGACTGTAGCTGCACCAGCTCCTCGAGCAACATCTCCGCAGCGGCTCCCGGACAGTCACCTGCGTCGCATATGTTTAGTGTTTCATATAATCCAGCATGAGTGATTTAAGCAATGCACCATATCCGTTTTCATCTGATCGGATTGCGATAGAATAAGCGGTAGTCTGTAGCTCTCTACTCAACGAAGCCAATATCGCAGGCACGATGTGTGGGCAGTCCACAACAGGAACCCCACCAGGAGATTGGGTAGGACTACCTTGTCTGAGGAGAATACGGAATGCCATGACATGCACATTGGAATCCCAGGCATATGGTATGACCGTCTTGAGGATTGTCCACCCACTCACTAGTTCGAACTTCCGACTGAATGACCTAGACAGATTCAAACTGATGTCGAGGAGCTTCAGAACCTCTGTTGCGACGGTGGACGTAGGCCGGTCCCCGATGAGCAACAGGCAGATACGGGTGAGCGGTAGCGCGGCTGCAAACCTCGTATAGCACTCTCGGGAGTCCGACAGTATGGACACAAGTATCTCCAAGACCCGCTCAGCTTTTTCGCGAGTATTGTCATGGTCAATCCGGGATATCACTGAACGAGGGGATGGAGTCTGAGAATCTGTCTTGCGATTCAGATCATAGGTAGACAGAGAAGAAGGGGCATCGACACGATACCTTCATGCAAATTTGCCGCCAGATAAGAGACAATGGGTTTGATAGCACCGTCCAAGGTAAAGTAGGTCTCTGCAACGAATCTCAGGGCATTCAGAAGGTAGGGGGTGGTTTCTTTTCTATACCACGGCATTTGTAAGGCAAAGAGTAGTCTTCGTACCAGACCAGTCTTTGCCAGACGCTGCCTGATATTGAAGCGTTTATACTTGCTTGACAATGTGAGGGTGGAGAAATGTTCTAAGTGAACACGCTGGATTTCCTCCCGTGTCCGGGACCAAAGTTCGAAGTCGAGAGCGATGGCTCGGTATGCGACGGCATTTGAAATGGTGGAGTTGCTAGCAACTGTAAGAATCGGCCTGTTCCTCACATAGCAGAAGAACTCACTCGGGTGCTCGGAAGTTCATTCCAAGAAACTCGAATATCGTCTCAAAACTTGTCATGTTAATCAACTCGCTCTTGTTGCGAAGCATAGCCGCCAGGATGTCATATCCTCCTGCAAGACAGCCATTAGACCGCAGGTGAAACGACGGTGCAACATCAACTAACTGATTCGCTCCATGTCTTCAGAATTTTGCCAGCTATTGCGAAGTCCATCTGTGAGGATGCCAAGAGTACGAGACAGCTCATGCGGACTCTATGGAACGGTCAGTACGCAGCTGAAATCGGAATTTGAAAAAAAGGCGTTTTAAACGCACATTGGCTAACTGAACCAGACACAAAGGGACCACGGCTCCGCCGATCTTCCAAATCGCAAGATCTAGGCAGCGAGACTGGACCGTGACGAGATCCCCCTCGCAAGCGAAGCGACCCGTCGTTGTGACAACATCCCCAATGACGATATTCGACTGGTGATCGCTTGGAGCCCTGCGGAAGACAGCAGGAGTCAAAGAGAATACAACTGCAGTTTCATCAAATCCTATGCCTTCCTTGATGGCTCGAACGAGTGCTTCTACATCGGCGGGTACGCCATGTCTGGACGCAAGAGTATGTAGGAATATATTCAGCGATGTAGAGGCCTCGTAGGTCAGAAATCTGACGAGGTTCGGTGACTGGAACGTGGAGGTGTATCGGGGATTGAGATGGTGGACGAATCGAGGTATATGGTCACCTGCAATATGACTGTATCTCAGACTAGTCGTGGCAAAGGAAGAGGAGAGGGAACAATTACCAAGGGGTTTTGAGATGAAGATTGAAGAAGCTAAGCACCAGCTCAGCTGTGCATTGATTGAGGTATCGCCAAATATATATACACCGGGCTGAGACGATGCTTCAGGCTTTGGATACGCCCAGTCGACGGTCTCGTTGAGGATGCCGTCGATAAACAACCCTAGATATGATCGACGTTAATGTTGGACACAACCGGCATGTATACACTAGCGTACTGATGGTGGGATTTGACACCCTGTGAGGATAGTGTACCAATGCTACATGAATCCATCGTGCTTGAGGAAGAGGTATCTTCGACATGAATTCACTGCCAGGCTGCGTCGAGCTTTGGGCACCTAATCTGCCGTCTGTTCGCATCTCCAGACTGAAAAGGCGGCGTGTGCCTAGCACAAAGTGGAAGATCGTGTAAGGCTGACTCGTTGGGTATCTCTCAATCCATAGCCACAGCTGGATGGGTTTTTGTGAGTCAGCATTTCGAGGCTACGTTGTCTCTGGCTCACCATGACAGTAAAGCCAGTCGGAGGCAAACCCTTTACACTGGGTTCGTTAAACTTTATCGCAGAGCGTCGCTCGAACGAAAAATGATCTGGCCATTTAGCTTTGATACCAGCGCGGATCACCTCCAGAATATCAGCGTCTAGACTGCCATCTGCCTTCACAACTTGTTGGAAGATATTGCGTGTCTCGGAGCTACTCGCGCCCATATCGAGGATGCGTCTCAGCAACTTTTGCATAATTCGTCTCCCCTGACTCGCCACTGATGAATCACTTTTTTGTTTAAAGTAAGTCTGGAACAACGGTCCCAGCAGCCCAAGTTCGCAGAGAATGGCGTGGTTCCGATGACTCAAGACGGCAAGACGTTCCAGGAGCTTATAGAAAACATAATGGAGCATGGAATCATTAGAGAATTCCGGGAGTAGGTCCCAGAGGACTTTTAGCGCGCCGGGCTGCGCGATGAGGCCCAGACGCGCCTCTGTCTGGTTTATTTTGTTGTCAACTTCGTCGTATGGAACACCCCGTAGAACGGAAAAGAGGCTGGAGACGGAGAAATCGTGCAGCGCCAATGCGAACTGGAACCCCAGGATCTGGTCGGTGACTCGAGCGTCGATGACGAACGGGCGAAGGGCCTTGTGAAGGGATTCATAACCAACATATTGCTATCGGAGAGTCAGATGCCATCTCGTCAATCAAATATCCGAACTTACCTGGAAATAAAGCGAATTTTGTTCGTGGTCGTGCATCGCTTCTGAGGCAATGACGAACACTAGACGTGTGCCCTCCAGCATCTCGCTGAGAACCAGCTCCTCCGGTTCGACCATGGGTCCGTTCCTTGGCACATACAGAATAGACAGTGTGCTGATGATGGCAAGGAAACCATCGAACTCTCTAAAGACGTCTTTCGTGCATACATCCTCCAACATGATTCTATGCACCTCTGATAGCACCTGCGGAGCATTTAGACTGGCGCATCAGTGATAACACAGGAGCAGGTCGCGCACTTCGATCTTCGCCCGTGTGTCACCTGTCTCCTTGAGTTTCTCGACTGCATTTCGCATCAGCTCAATCAGGACATCGCGTGCGAAGTCTTCCGGTGCGATGTTGCTGTCAGCCACGGACTGGGGGATAGTTTCCCGAGAAAGAGAGCCATCGAATCGAGCTCGTAGGGGTGTGAATAGAGCGCTAAGCATTGGCTAGATTGATATGGGGCATGTAAAACGGGCTGTCAGGACATACATGTACTAATGGAGCGGCATTCAGCAGGGGTTATATTCGACGATTGATGTTGCCGTACGGAACAGCCGCCTGAGTTAGTTGAGGCGGCCACGTGGCATTCCTTTTCTGGTAAGTTAGCCGACATAGACAGTGAACTTTCGAAGTGAACGCCTGACAAGTCAACGATTTTGCCACTGAACTTCACAATTATGAAGCCCCATGTCACTACTGTCCATCGAATCTGTACGCTCACGATTTCGACCAGGGAGAAGTTGAGGACAAATCTGGGAAGCCACTGATCCCCCTTGTCACACCATGACAGATCACCATTAACTCTGCACCCATAACTCACCCATGTCACATCCAATTGCTGCTACATTGCCCAGTGACATTCCCCCACTTCCCTTCTACACACCAAGCCTGCTTGTGCACTTTTTTTTTTTTTGAAAGGGGGAAAGCAAAACTTGATCAGACTGAGTACCAGTCAGTGATGAGCCTTTACAGTCACACCCAGCTGCAGCTACACTGTTTCACACTTTTGTTGCATCCATGCCTCATGCCTCATCTGTTTTGCACCCAACCATCACCATTTCTTGCTATGTCATACCTCAGTGTCACCACTACTTGTCAAACCTGTGCATGCCTGAATCAGACTGGAGAAGAGGCAAGAATGAGACCATACCTTAGAACCCACCCACAGCTGCATTGTTCAGTGTCCTGTTATGAACCTAGCATCAGTCATGTTGGAGTTGCAAACTGATACATGCAAACTATAGTTTGTCTCTGCTGCTGTTTGTCATTTATACTGGACTCCTATTTTGCTATGGGTACTTAGTTAGCTTGTTGTTCTTCTGAATAAAAAGTATCTCCCTTTCTGTGTCCTCCCCTGGGTCAGCCCTGTTTTTATAACAAGTCATGTACTGCTAGTATTTTTCTTTTCCTTTTCCATTCACTCAATCATAGGTTATGTACTTGTAAGGGTTTAATGCACAGTTGAGTGGTCAAACACCTATATGATGAGGTGGCAGAGCCCTAGGTGAAGCCCAAGGTTGGAGAGTGAGTAGTCAAGGTAAGACAAGTCAAGAGACTTGCAAGGATTTAGTAGATGTGCTGAAGATCTGAGTCAAGTATGTGTTACTGTACAAGAGGATAAGCTTGGAGCTTATCCTTGCATCGAGTACAGGTCTATATACTGAGAACTTGAGGGTAGATGTCCCTCCTGTGCATGGGTAGTAGTACAGTAAGTCCCCTTATCCTCCCATAGGATCACAGGGGTTCAAGTCAGAGATAAGGATTAACAGAACAATGTGGAACAAGATAGAATGAGTATGAGTAATCAGGGGAAGGAAGGACATCACTTGGCAATTGGTTAAGATAACAGATAAGTGGATGGGGGTGTAAGCAATAAGGAAAGAAATAAACAGTTTGTGACATTACCCCTCTCCTACCCAATTGCTGCCTCAGCAATTAGTCATATGCATCTGCTGATGTGTCCTACTGGCAGATGAGAGTGCTAACAAACCAAACACTACCACTTTGACTGGGGAGGGTAGTACTGGCAGAGTCAGGTAGGATGTCTGAGGGGTATGGTCTGTGTTACGATTTCTCCCTTGTTTCATTTACTTGTTTCCTTTCTTGCTATTCTGGATATCCTCGAACTTATTGTATGTTCTGATCTGCATTCACTTGGAGATCCCCTGTCAGGGTACAGGGTATTGGACTTGTTTCACTTTACACAGGATTCCCCATCATCCCTTGATACTGTGCACTTACTCATCCTGTGTTATCTGCCTATGGTGGATATCCCTCTTATCTCTATGACTCGTTCTGATTTCCATATACTTACAAGGCATCTAGTTCCCATCTATTCATTATCTGTATAAATACCTGACTCACTGATAGAACAAGCCTTAAGCTTGTTCTCTTGTACTTTATTGTACTTGAATCCAGGAGGCTCTGCCTCAACTATCACTCTTCTCACTCTCCAACCTGGTAGCTCGACACTAACCAGTGCTCTGCTTATTCCATCTACTTTGGCCAAGGAACCAGGTTAAGCTTCACCTTTGGAACCACCAATCTATCCCATACCCTGATAGGACCTTGCTGACTTCTGTCACGCTAAGTCCTTACATTAGAACAAGCTTCCTGTCCAAACTCAAGGCTTACAATTGTGGCACCCCCAGTACCAAACCTATTGCCAACATGTATTCACTTTAGCAGCACATGGCAAACCTATCTGTTTATCTCTCACTCATCATCAGAATTTGCAGTGGAATACACCAGAAACGATATCTGGAAACTCACAGCAGACCCCAGATACATTGTTGATACATCAAAGGAGTTTCCCCATCTTGAGAAGATACTGGAACATCTCCTAAGCCCCACATGACCAGCATCTGTGCCAATCCCAGAACCCAGTGTCAGAATGACAAACCAAACCTGGGACCAATTGAAGGTCAATAAGCCAACCGAATTCAATGGCAGTCATGCCAACTTCAGAAGCTTCCTCATTGCCACTACTCTCCATATCAATAGCATGGGACCTGATGCTGATGATACATCTAAAGTCACTTTCATGCTGACTTATATGACCAAAGGAACGGCTCTTCAATGGAAGAACTGCTATACCAAGGAATACCTGATGAAAGATGACCCAGTTCATCACTTGTGGTCAACATTCCTAGAGCTCTTGAACATGTTGTTCAGAGATGACAACCGTGCAAGCAAGGCTCTAGCCAAGCTCAACAACCTCCCCCCCAACTTGAAGACCACTGTCGACTCATATATGGAGTGGTTCTTACAACTTGTATCAGAAGCAGGAATCAAAGAAGATCCTACCATCATTGCGTTTTACCAAAGAGGTCTACCAGAGTACATCAACGATGCCATCTGCATGATGACTGATATCCCCAGCACCATGGCCACCTTCCAACAAAAGGTCACCATCATTGTCAATAACCATTATTGCTGGGAAGCCTTGAAGCGAAGGCAACCCTTCCAACCATTCACATCCAAGCAAAAGAATAGTGATGCCATGGACGTCGATGGGGTAAAGGCAAGAGTTGCCCTCAAGCCCCTAACTGAGAAGGAACAACAGCAGATGTGTGAAGAAAATTGATGCTTCACATGCAGAGAAAAGGGCCATATGGCCAAAGACTGCAAGAAGCAACCCAACTGCCCCACCAAGTGGAAGCCTCGCTCTACCAAGGTCAAGTCAACTGACCAACAAGACACTGCTTCAGAATCCAAACCTGAAAAGCCGAAAAAGAAGGAGTCCTCTTGAAAGGCCCAGAAATCCAAGGCAACCATCGCATCAGATGCCAATGAAGAATCTGATGGCAGCGAACCACCAAGGTATTCATTTGCTAAAGCCAAGAAAGTTATCACAAGGAAGGACCTCAGTGATTTCATGAAGATGCTCACCCAGGAAGAGAGGAGAGAATGGATGGAAGGACATATGGAGGATTTTTAGATGGTCTGGTCCCAGCTATGTGGTTCCAGACTAAAGCCATGTACCCTGAATGTGAATTTGCTCATGCCTCTTCTGCTAATAGAAATGCATTCATATTACCAGTCAAGATCTGTTCACAATGGGGAAAGTGTAGCCACCACAAAGAAGCCCTCCTAGATAGCAGAGCAACAATCAATATCATCAGTTCAAAGCTCGCTAAAGAACTCCACCTTCACCTCATCCCTCTCAGAAAACCAATCATGATCTGCAACATTGATGACACCAGCAATGTTAGTGGAAATGTTACCCACCACATCCAAATCTCCATGAAAGTTGGTGTACATAAGGAGGTTGTCAATTTCCTGGTCACCAACATTGGACATGATGAAATCATACTTGGATACCCCTGGATGCAGAAGCATAATCCAATGATCAACTGGCTCAAGCCTTATCTGCAGTTCAAAGACTGCCCCCCTGTATGCCAACTTTCCCTTGATGATCAATGGGAACATGCAATCTGACCTACTGCTAACTTCAAGGCTAGAAAAAGATGAAACATACACCAGGGATATGACCCTAAATCCAAGCCAATCTGAGGAATCGATGACAAGGGAACTGAATATTCTCTTCATCAATTCATTGCCCACTCTCTGCTCCCAGCTATTGACTTCAATGATGGAGACAAGCTGTACTTAGCTGTTCCATCAGAAGAATCTTGCAGTGCCACCAAGTCCACAGAATTAGCAGCTGCTGAAAATATGAAAAAGGACAAGAAAACAGTTGAAGAAATGGTACCAGCTCACTATCTGGAATATCACAAAGTCTTTGAGGAAGAAGCATCTTGATCCCTACCTAGTTTCACCAAGTGGGATCATCGCATTGAACTCAAACTGGATGCAGTACTGGAAAACAACTGTAAGGTGTACCCCCTGTCCCCTGGTGAACAAACAGCCTTGGACGAATTCCTCAAAGATATGCTCAATTGAGGATACATTCAACAATCAAAATCCCCCTTTGCATCCCCCTTCTTCTTCATAAAGAAAAAGGATGGCAAACTCTGACCTGTCCAGGACTACTGCCAACTGAACAGCATGATGATCAAGAACCAATATCCTCTCCCACTTATTTCTGATGCTGTGGACAAACTGAAGAATGCCAAAATCTTCACCAAGTTTGACATTTGATGGGGATATAACAATATTCACATCAAAGAGGGAGATGAATGGAAAGCTGCGTTCAAAACAAATCGTGGAATGTTTGAACCACTGGTGATGTTTTTCAGTCTTATGAACTCCCCTGCCACATTCCAAGCCATGATGAATGACACCTTCAAAGATCTTATTGAAACAGGTCATGTCTTCATATACATGGATGACATCCTCATCACAATGGAATCCCTAGTAGAACACCATTGACTTGTCAAACTGGTACTACAGCACCTTCAGGACCACCACCTGTTCCTCAAACTGGAGAAATGTGAATTTGAAAAAGCAGATGTCAAGTATCTTGGAATGCACCTCAGTCAAGGAATTGTCACCATGGATCCAATCAAGTTAAAAGGACTCACTGAATGGCCTATCCCAAAGAACCTCAAAGAAGTACAAGGTTTCTTAGGATTTGCCAATTTCTATCATCGCTTCATACAAAACTTTGCCAAAATCACTAAACTGCTCAATGAACTCACTCACAAGGACAAAACTTGGGAGTGGGGACCTGGACAACAGTTATCATTCAGGATGCTCAAAAATCATTTCATGGAATCTCCCATTGTTACAATTTTTCCTTTGTTTTACTTACTCGTTTCCTGTCTTGCTATTCTGGATATCCTCGGACTTACTGTATATTCTGATCTGTACTTACTCAGAGATCCCCTGTCAGG